>BJBW01007232.1:0-10162 GCA_004320125.1 Scolopax mira
ACTGTCTCCCAAGGGACACTTTCAACCGCCCTCCTGAGGTTGAGCAAGCAAACTGGGCCAAAACAATGATTCACTTATCCCAGGCACTTGTCTACAACTGTGGCCACAAGGCGATGCCATAAAAGCAGGTCATTAAGTGTCTTCAATGTGCTTCAGACCTCCACTAATTTAATCTCTGAAGATTTCCACAGCTGAATATGGGTTTTGTCTATTTAATAATCAAATGCAGATTGCCTTTCCAAGGGTTCATCCAATTTCTCCTCAACTTTAGCATCGATAATTTTTTGTCCTTGATTTCAATGGATCTTATGTGAAGCACTGTTGTATTTTGCTTGTTTTGAACCTGGTTGCCAGATGACATGTCTTGTTGCTCATAGTTACTGTGTTGACTGTCACTACAACCCTAGGGAATTAAGCAGTAGATGCATAAATCTCCTTTTGTTCAGCTAGAATTAAAAAGAGTCCCAAACTTTAAGTGGTTTTCATTCAACCTTTCTTTCTGTTGTTTTTTTTTTTTTTTTTTTTCCCTAGTTAATGACAAGGTAAAAATTTTTAGCACAGTGAAGCAAGCTGTGAAGGAAGCTTATGACTCACACAGCTGATTTGCTGAGGAATTCAAGTGTCAAGTTTATATAATTAGAAATAAATACAACACAGGAAGAAGCATTTCCTCTGACTTAAAATTCCTTCCATTATAGCTATGGATTATGAACATTAAAAATTGCTTCATGACTTTGGGAAAAGTATTTTAAATTTAAATACAAAAAATTGACTGTCTCAGGTAGCGGATTTGTGATTTTATCAGGTTATGATTATTTTTTTTAAATCATGATTCCTTCAGTCTCGTTATTTTCTTTTTTAAAAAGTTTTTGAAGGTAGAAAGGTGCTGGAGAATCCACAATACTGGAAAAATTCACAAACATTTCCAATTCCCCTTGATCTAAAAGTAGCCCAACTTAAATGTGTAAAGGCATAGAATCATAGACTCATAGACAGGTTTGGGTTGAAAGGGACTTTAAAGATCATCTAGTTCAAACCTCCCTGCCATGGGCAGGGACACCTCAAAGGCCCATGCAATCTGGCCTTGAACACTTCCTGTGATGGGGCATCCACAACTTCTTAGGGCAATCTATGCCAGTGTCTCACTACTCTCATAGTGAAAAATTTCTTCCTAATTTCTATTCTTAATCTCCCTTCTTTCAGTTTAAAGCCATTACACCATATCCTGTAACTATACTCCCTGATAAAGAGTCCCTCCCCATCTCTCCTCTAGGTCCCTTTTAGGCACTGGAAGGCTTCTATAAGGTCTCCCCAGAGTCTCCTCTTCTCTAGGCTGAACAACCCGAATTCATGGGAACTTTGGCTATTACACTGGCAGTCACTGTGGCACCTGAGTCTGATACAAATGTCAAATTGAGTCAAATTTTACTTTGGCTCAATAGAAGAGATGGTTCCCTTTCTATGGCTTTATACATCTGGTATCTTCTCATAATACTTTTATAATCATAATATACAAACACTATATGGAGGTCTTCAGTGAGATTTGATGAAATTTAATAATACACAGAACATACAGAGTGCCTAAAACTGTGATAATTTTTAGTTCCTGGGAGGGACTCATTTTAGTATACCTTGTTAGAAAGTCTTGTCTTTCACACAATGAACCTTTAGTTGGCTGCACAATGTGTGACTGAAACCAGTACAGTACACTGAAATAATGAACTTCATCTTGGGACATTAGGTAGTCTTGGTATTAGCTTACTCACCAAAGCAAAAAGTGGTTGGCATTGGCAAAAAATGTTGGCAAAAGTTCAGTTTTCCTGTGGGAGATTTTGAGTAGTTGGAAATTACATTTGACTGTAAAAAACAGACAGCGGAAATTACTGATCAGTTCTTTTTATGTAATTATTGGCAATAAGGTCATTGTTTCCCTCCTCTGCTATATTGAGATAGCTAATTAGGTAGAAATTGTATTGTTTGTACAAAATTTCTCACATCTTTCTCATTGGTTTGGAATGATCATCCATATATTGGAATGGTCATCAATATTTCATACCATATGTGCATGGTGGATGATGAGAATGTGAAGGGACCCTGGAAGTTCTTTGAAAAGAACTTAGTGATTTTAGGTTTTCCAGCTTTTATTTTTCTCTTTATGCCTGTGCTACTTTATATTTACATCATATTATATTTTATGGTAACAGTATAAATACAGTGGCAATTGTATTTTTTTTTCTTATTTTACACAGTAAATTATGGGTTTTTTTAAAGAATATTTGGTGACACTAAAATTTTTACCCGTATCAAATCCAGGGAAAGTTTTACTGCAAAATGTGCACTAACAGCGTGTCATTTCCACTTGTTTTGAAAACCATGCTCTGCATTCTTCATTTTGCTCAGTAGAATAGGTAACTTGAAAAATGAAATCTTAAAATATTCAGTATGTTTCAGACCTGTCTAGGGAAAAGCATTCATGACTGACAGATAGCCATAATCCCTGCATTTGCCATAAATTTTGCACCACTTCTTTTCAGCAGAACACCTGAGCTGGCTTTTCCCAAGAGATATTAAAGGCAATTGGGGATGTGGCCAAAAGAACAGCTTGTGGTCTGTATTCACACCATGCATGCACAGCTGAACAATGCACAAGGCTTTGATGGGTTTTTGTCTGTCTGTGACAGCTCTTTTGGGATTAGAAAGCTGATGATATGATGCCAATTCAATGATTATCTGGTGCACACCTAATGTTCCCTTAGGAGTATCTCACTGTGTATAATGATTTTCAGCATTATTTTTTTTTTCGGGAAGTTGCCAAAGAGCATCTAAAACTGTTTGCTGTGTAACAGCATGACATACAGACTTCAAATACTTCCACTATAACAGGTATGAATAATAATGAACCAAAATACTCAAGGAAGTTTTGTATTTTATGGTCCCTTTAGGTTGGAAATTATTATTTTTCTCTGTTTGTATTTCTGCAGGAATAAATGAAATTAAGAATAAAATAAGGGTGGCTGTGTGGGTTCTTTCATTTACAGAGCAGAAGGGGTGTATCTGAAAAAATCATTGACACGCTAGTTTGCTATGAGCTTTGTTGACTGCATGTTTCCATGGCTTTGCAGTGGTGTGAGTCTAGACATGATCAGTGCAATGATTTGGGTGTAAATCTTTTCTCAATAGACACAGAAATCAAGCCACAAATAATCAACTCTGGCGAAATGATAATGAAGGCGTATTTGATTATATCATTCTGTTACTCCTAAATAGAAGAAACAACAACAAGAAAAAGCTCTGCTGCCCTTATCTTCTTATTCTTTCAAAGACAACTACAAAACTGCTGAAGATGGTCCTAACAGGCATGCTTTTCATTGATACTCTTATTTGCCATTCAGAGACCAGCACACAAGCTACACAGTCTTTATTTAAAGCTATATCTTTAACATTGAGTGATATCTTTAACTTAGGCTCATTCTTGAAAATAAATGTATCTATACGTTGCCTTTAGTTTTTATTTATCATCAGCATCTGCTAGGATCAATATTTTTTATTAATAGAACTCAGTATTTTACATGTCTTAATGCTTCAAACTTGTATTAAGAATCTTGTCATAAGAATGGGTCTAGATTGAACATGGTAGTGATTATGTTGATTATTATTTGCATCTTGTTACCTTTATCCAAAAATATGTTCACATAAATATTTGAGAAGAAGACCGTTAAAACAATGCAAACTTATTTAAAAAAAAAAAGAAAAAAAATCTAAGAATTTTAAAGAGATATAAATAACTGTTTCGCTTAATCTTCAGTGATAACTGTAAAAATAAATAAGGAAACTTTTTCAGAATATGACATAAGAAGAATAATAAAAAAACTTCTGAAGTTTCAATAACAAAAAACTTTCAAGCCTCTGAAATTTAGAAAATGTTCTTAATTGTTAAAAGGGTGAATAATTCAACAAAATATTGCTCATTGATAGATTGTTGGAAAGAGGCATGAGGGAGAGGTGGAAGAAAAAAATCAAGGGGTGATGAGAAGGCTATATTAAATCAAATTTTACTGTGGACTCTGAAGTTCTCTTTCCTACACTGAGAGGCATATGAAATGCAGACTTTTTGCATTTCACGTGTTTTACCAAACAAGCTGTGTTGTGTACAACTTTTTCAAAGACTTTTTTTTCAGTATTAAATATATTTCTTTCCCAGAAGGGCAATTTTGTTTGAATACTGAGAAAAATGCCTTTCTGATGTAGTATTCAAAATTTAATCTAATAGTGAGAGTATGTTTTACAACAGGTTATATTGATTTCTTAAGCAATTAAGGTGTTCTATCTGTAAATACAAATAAAAGCTATGCCTTTGCATATATACAGCATTCATCTTCTATTTACAGACAAAAGCAAAATATTTTCTACCCTTTTACAGGAGTTCTTGATGTTAGATCATGTATGTTATATATATTTTGGAATATATGGGAGGTGTAAGAACATGGTCTTACTAATATTTATTTTACTTATGTCATACAAAACACTGTGCTGCCTCTGTTTCCAATAATGTACAGTATCCAAAGTTCAGGAAAGGAATTAAAAATTGTGAAAATATTATGTGACTTGCATTTATATAAAAATGTCATTTTATGCTTGACAGTAACATAGTAAAAATGGAAAGTTAATGAGGAAGACACTTTCTTTTTACCTTAATATAATGTGCAAGGTGCTATTCACTAGCTTATTAACTTGATATATTCTCACCTCCAATCAATGAGTTAGGTTGCTTTCAAACCGTTAAGTTGGATGATGAGCTAGAACCTATGCTGTGGGATTTGTCTTAGTCTCATTCTGTCCATGTTCTAATCTTGGCTTCCATGACAGTCTATGCCAAAGTGTTCCTCAGTTCAATTTCTGCAAAGTATATCATTACAGAATGGTTCAAACTGCTAGATAGCATTCGTATAAAGTTTTGCTTTGATTTGCTCCAGATAAGGTTTAACAGAGGTCTACATAGCATAGAGTATTATTTGTAACTTCAGAGAAGAAAAAGGAATCCCAAAGTACTAAATTTGATTACCTGTTTCAGGCTTCTGCTTCCTTCTGGTTCTAGCCCTACTTTATTTAGATCACCATGGACTTAGGTGTGCTCTAAAAATATATTAGTGGATAAAGCTACTTCACTTGTGAGAGTCCACGGGTAGGATATAGAGGTCAGATATGCAGACATAAACCAAAGAGTTCCTAATCTTTAGCTATTTACTATTTTCTTGCCCCTTTGGGCTGAATTGAACAAAGTAAAAGCTCAGTTCTTAGATCTTAAGCAATGCCACATTTTAAATTCTATGGTTTAGATTTGGGATATTTGCCCGTATTTGCAAACTTAATAGAAAACAGTATTGCCAGTGTAATTTCAATGAAAAAAAAAACCAAAAACCAACCCTATATGAAAGTTAAAAAAACACCAAAATGAGGGTTTAGAAAGCAATCAAATTCAAGGGATAGGAATCCTCACTCCTGTATGCAGGTGTTTTTAAAATATGCGAATGGTGAAGACTAGAGAAATTCTGCATATTTCCAGACTGTGATAGTGGAAAAATGGAAACTCTTAACCTGTAAACTAAAGCATTATGTTTGCTATAGTGTCCTATTTCCAGGAGATTAAGAATTGATCCTTATGGAGATTCAGAGATTAAGTCTGGAGTCATATGTGGTTACCATGTAAGTTAATACCCAGACATTATACCTCTAGGTTTATATCTGTGTAAGATTTAGGATATTACAAAGGAGAGCATCTGAATTTAGAATCTAATTTAGTTCCTTGACATTGCAAGTTGAAGTTGTAGCATTGTGAAAATTTGCCAATGTGGAGAAGGGAGCCAGGAAGTCCCAAACTCTAAAGCTGAAAATAAAGCCATAAACTGGTACCATACAGCATTTAAATTAATAACATTTAAATAACCACTATTAGCAGTGGTTTATAAAAGTTTCGAGTGTGATAGTTCAGATTATTATGCAGATTGACAGCCATTTAGGACATGCACTCCCAAAAAAATCTGTCAAAGAAAGCAGAATGTTCTTTTGGAAATAGCAGTCAGAGCTGACAGGACATAAGTGAAACCCTTAATCATTTCCTTACATAACCCAGCAGGATTATCATGTGGGGAGACTATATATTCCATTCACTTGAATCCTGGGTCATGCCAGGGCTTAAGCAGAAATGTGATTACCTACATATATACGATGTACTGTAAACCCAATTTTAAGCAGTCTCCTTGGTACAATATTGCCATTGAAAGCTGTTGAGTGGCTATCTTGAATTACTTTATCTGATAATAAGGACTGAAAATATGAGTTACTGTGCTTGGTTGGTGGCTGCATGATCTTGTCAATACAAAGCTCTTATAAGAACTACTGGCTAGTCATCAGAGAATACAAAGTATTCAGAGTTCAACAAATATTTTATAATTCATATCAGGTGAGACAGATACTGCATTCTGAAGATGGTGGAAAAAGTGGTAGTGGGGGAGAAGCAGCCTTGCAAACAGAGTAACATTTTGCTGTTTATATTAAAAGAAAAAAAAAAAAAAAAGGAAAGAAAGGAAAAGAAAAGAGAGAGGGATAGAGGGATACAAAGATCTATAAAGACCGTGGGGAGTTCTCCTAAAGAATTTCTGGCAAACTTTACCCCAGATTAAGGCCTGAAATTTCCAGAGGTGAGGGGAGATAAAAATCACAACAGGAACTGGAGGGGGATAGGACTCCTAGAGCAGACCTTGGTCATTGTGCTGTTGCATATATGTGGGCTCAAAGGGCCTCTTATGCTAACACCGCTTGGAATGTCACAAATTCAGGAGCATGCAGCAGAGACTGTACTGCAAAGAACACCCAAAATACAGTACAGCATTTTTTCACTGTGCATTTGTATCTCTTCTGTCCTCTTTAAATCTTTTCTGTCTCATAACTAACCAAATAAGTCAGGTATTTATGACGATTTGGTGGGCAGCTCTTCAGAGTGCAGTTCCCATCCAAGATATGATGAGAGGATTTAGGAAGCACTCATGTTACAAATTCATGAATTATATGAGTTTTTCTTCCCTCTAGTCTTTTGGAGAATAGGGTGAGAAAACTGTTGTATTCTTTCCTTAACAGGGATAGACATTTTCACAGATACTTAGTCTTTGTGTGAAGCACCACATTAATTGATTATTGGTGTAGGAGAAAAAAGTGAGACAATATTAACAGCTAAAGCTAAAGACAATTTATTATACATTGTATATCTCTGTAACTGAAATCCTTGCATAGTTTTAAATAGCTCCGCTTTGAAGAAGACATGTTTATGCAAACGTGGCCTGAGCATTGGTAGGTTTGTTTGATCCCCGGCTTTATACAGCTTTGGTAACTGAATGCTCCCTTGGCGAAATGGAGGACAGGTGGCAAGAACACAGTGATTCCTACTACCCCCGAGCTCTGCTCTGTCTGGCCTTGCTCCTGCTCCTCATCACCACACACTCAAATCCATAGCACCTCAGTAATAGTTGACCTGTGAAGTAATCACATGAAGTTGTCAGAAAATTATAAAACTGAAGAGTGAATACCTCAGGGCAGAAATCAAGTGTAATCTGCACATCCTCTCAGGCTGAGCACTGGGAACCCTGCCCCAGGGCTCCCTGTGGCATCAACCCCCAGCCCAGCTCTGTGCACACTCCTGCCACCACCATGAGGGTGCCAACGAGCCCTCTGCTTCCTCACACCACATGTGAGGTGTTGGGGTGCCCCTTGCTGAGAAGGTAGTCTGGAACTGGGACCCAACATTCGAACATTCAAACAGCCCATCCATTCATATACCTCTATGCCCTGGCACAGCCATCAATGGCTTTTTCCCAGGTACAATTTAACACATGGATTGGCAAGATGTTGGAATGGGAACAGCATAATACTGCAGAAAAAAAACCTAATACAATGCAGGAATGAACAAGAAGTAATTCTTCAATCACTTGACAGAATGATAGATAAAATGGTTCAGGTTGGAAATGACCTTAAAGATCATCTAGTTCCACCTCCCATGCCAACACCAAGGACACCTCCCACCAGGCAAGGTTGCTCAAACCCCATCCTCCCTGACCTTGAACACTTTCAGGGATAGAGCAACTTGTTGCATTGTCTCACCATCCTCATAATAAATAATATCTTCCAAATATCTAATCTCATTCTCCCCTCTTTCAAATTAAAACCATTACTGTTTGCCCTATCATTACACACCCTGGTAAAGAGTCCCTCCCCATTTCTCCTGCAGGCCTCCTTTATGCACCAGAAGGCTGCTATAAGGTCTTCACAGAGCCTTCTCCAGGCTGAACAATCCCAACTCTCTCAGCCTATCTTCATAGAATAGTCATCTCATCATCTTTGTGGCCTTCCTCTGTACCTGTTCCAACAGGCCCATGTTCTTCCACTGTTGAGGACTCCAGAGCTGGATGCAATACTCCAGGTGGGGAGTACTGTGACTGGCATTTTAAAATTTTATTTTTTTTAAATCCTGGGGTTCCAGCTGTGTCCCTGTGGAAATTTCCAGCAAGATTATTCTGTCATGCTGAATGGCTCGTATATTCTCAGGTGTTTTTCCTTTTCAGTTGGCATATAGCCCTCCTCATTACAATATTTGAGTGTCCCAGTTAAGATTTACTCAAGCAAGATTTGTGGTTACAGCAGCAAAAACTATTTTGTTCACTAGTTGAGCTTACTAGTGAGAATTTTGTTCTGGGCATTATTCTCAAAGTTTTCTTCTGCTCAGATTTAGCCCATTACTCATAATTATACACTTCTAACTGCCTAAAATAATCTCCTCTGTCCTTGAGTCTATTCCTTCAACTACTTAATCATGGTTTGTACAGCTGGGATGTAATTAAGTTATCTATTTTGTTATTTTAACTCTCCTTATATGTCTTCTTGTCCTCCTTTGTTTTCATTCCATGGATAGTGATTTTCCTCAGAAAAGAAATAACCACAGAAGCTTAAACATTGTCTTAAATACTTCAATATTGTGTTTTAAGTGTAGACGGTTGTTCAAACTTTCAGTTTCTGAAATCAGCAATTGAATCAGATATGCCTGTGAATTTAATCTATTTTTGCCAAATGATCTGTGGACTCAAATTGCAACACAATACAAAGTTTGCAGAGACCTGTTCTGTGGATTGCCTCCTGCATTCAGGGCCCATTATGGTGCTAGGATTTTTCAGCATGATCTGCCCTTTGGCCCCTGCAAACCAATAAAGACAGTCATTTTGTTCATCAGCAGCCTCAGTTTATAAACTGAAATTGTGAACACAAGTTCTGCAGAGCTGAAAAAAAATTATTTCAAATATATATATATGTGTGTGTTTTTAAAGGAAGATGTGAAAACTGAATCAAATATAGATCAAATAGAGATTCTATCATCATTCATGCAACTTCTGCAAAGTCAAAGTGGAAGTTACAGAGCATCTGCAGACTGGATGTGTACATTTGAAAGGATAAGCATCTAAACACCTGAGCTGTTGCAAAAAACTGACTTTTCTTTCCTTCTTTCATCTATTTCAAACTTTCCAATCTAATAATCCTTTAGTTAAAGGCCCATCTAAGTCTATTTATTTGTAGTTTTGATTTATTTACTTAATTGTTAACAGTTTATAGAAATGACATTTAAAACCCACTGCGTACTTACTCATTGCAGATATAGAAAATATGAAAAGTAATAAAGGAATATATGGACTCCCCAACATTTATCACCTTACTTCCTATATTTTTCTTCATCCAAGATGAGGACAAAAAATAAAGAAAGTTTTAACTAATATTTTACTACACACTTTTGTGTGGAGTAGAAATTGTGTTCACAAAACCACAAAAAATTAGAAGTAGAAATTGTGTTCTGGAGCACAAGTCTTGCGAGGAGAGGCTGAGGGAGCTGGGGTTGTTCAGTCTGGGGAAGAGGAGACTGAGGGGAGACCTTATCGCTCTGTACAAGTACCTGAAAGGAAGCTGTAGAGAGGCAGGGGTCGGTCTCTTCTTCCAAGTTACAGACGATAGGACAAGGGGTAATGGCTTCAAGTTGCGCCAGGGGAAGTTCAGGTTGGATATTAGGAAACATTTCTTTACTGAAAGGGTTATCAGGCATTGGAATGGGCTGCCCAGGGAGGTGGTGGAG
>BJBW01007232.1:10233-32009 GCA_004320125.1 Scolopax mira
GGGTGATGGTTTTGGTTTGGTTGTTGTTGTTGGGTGGTGTGTGTGTTTTTTTGTTTTGTTTTGTTTTGTTTTGTTTTATTTTGTTTTTTGTGGTTGGACTTGATGATCTCTGAGGTTCTTTCCAACCACTACGATTCTGTGATTCTGTGAAAATTCATCTTTGGAGTCAATATTCCCCTATTTTCTGCTGGGGATATAGGGTTGGAGGTGGGGAGTTAAGATATTCTCCAAGAATGAATTACAAAGACAGAATCCCCCAAGAAATTTGTTTCCCTCTGAGTGTTTATAGTGTCTCTATCCCACCTAAGCCACTGATTTTATACCCATAACAGCAGAACATCTATCATGCTCATGGATTTGAAATCAGATTTCTTCTTTCACCCGATTGTTATGGATGAC
This sequence comes from Scolopax mira, assembly GCA_004320125.1. Classification (NCBI taxonomy): domain Eukaryota; kingdom Metazoa; phylum Chordata; class Aves; order Charadriiformes; family Scolopacidae; genus Scolopax; species Scolopax mira. The sequence goes on from BJBW01007232.1 coordinate 10,633, forward strand.
TAATTCCTTACTCTGCATTTTTCATGTTACTATGAGCTTGAGTTTGTTAGTGAATGAACCAAAATGGATCTACAACAGCAAGGGAAGATAATGCACCTTATAAACATAATAGCTGTCTCTCCCAGGCAGCAAAATGTCTATAATTTTGGCATAAAACTTTATTGAAATTCTAGAGAGATACACATATTGAGTCACTGGGATAGGCAACAAGGTGTTACACAGCCTCAGTGTAAGAGAATTATCAGATTGCAAGAGAAACAGATCCAAAGTTACTTTTTTTCTTGTTCTGCAGTTCCCTTTGACCTAAGAGATGAACTGCAGTTTGGATCCAAAAGCATAAGTGTTTACATTAACTAAGAACTAAGAAGCTCCTATTGGCTATATTACTACCAATTAAAAAGCTAAATATCCTTTCAATCAACAATAAGAGTTCATTCAAACAATAAGAATGTAATTATACATGTATTTCAGAGGTAATTTTGTATAAATGAGTTAGCAACTCTGCTTATCTCTTGCATTCCTGCTAAATTTCAATGTGTTCTTTGAACAATCAATATTTAATTAACCAGCAATCAAGACGCTTTTTAAAATGCAAATTAAAGACTTATTTGAGATTTATTTTGATGTTGGAAAGTGGATGGAACAGTTTAAAATGTATGTGTATTTCCCACTTATTTTTTGAGGCTTTTGTTTTCTAGAACCTATCACTGCTATTTCAGTTGCCAGTGTTAGCAGCTAGAGTATAGACCTGTTGATATTTCAACCATTGCAGTTTTCGGAAAGACATTCTCTTGAACTATTTTGGACTGCCTGACCTATGATTTCAAACTGCTATTTCCAAATGCAAAATACCTTTAGTAACCATGTAGGAGTAACTATTATAAATGTAACTGAATGTTCACCCAGTGATTTTTAAGTCATTGAGTTGCAGGGTTTGTCAAAAGATTCAAAGCCAGATCATCATCAGATAGAATTTACTATTAAATTTAGGGTCATATATTTTGCTGTTATAGGGTCATTAATGTGAATGCAGTTTTGTGCTTTAAAATCATGGCTTGATATTTGAATGATTATACAACATTTGAGATAACCAGGAAATGTTATTTTATTAACTAATTCAAAGTATGATTAATATTTTATTTTTAGCTAAGGGTTAAACTCCAAGGCAGAGATTCTGTTTTGTTCTGTCTCTCATTGAGCACAGTTAACAAATCACTGAAAATAATGCTACTGGTGTATCTGTCCTTGCAGGAAAAGCACAGAACTCCTTATACAGACAGCAAATCACAAGGTACAAACAGGGATTTAACTGAAATTTAAAGTCAGGAGTTAGGAGACCAAAAGTAGAGGTTAAAGAGGAGCAGGCAGTTTAAGTGAACAAAAGTAGAGAAGTGAGACATACTGAGATTGAAGCTAATAGAGAGAGTAACACCAAGAAGTCATAGCATAGCAGCTGCTGCCAAATAGTCACTACAGTGACAGAAAGAAATTGTTCTGTACCTATAAAGAGAAACAGTTTTGTTTGCTTGTCTGTCTTCTTGTACTACTAAGCCACATGCATTTCTGGTAGAAAAGGTAAGTTTTGATAACCCATAGACATGAACTGTACTCCAAGTGCTACCTGTTTTGACTTTGTGCAGTGAAATTGTTATGTTTAACCATGCAATTAATTTTTTTTAAAATAGAAATTGTCATAAAATAAGTTAATTAGGAAATTTATTTTCTTTAGACTATTCTATTCAGTATAGGAAATGACATCTGAATCTTTTGACCTCTGAAGAGGTACAAAAAAAAGGACTCTTTAAAAAAATATATATATCATATAGAGCTCCTATATTGGAGCTCTATTTGGTAACTAGTAACTAGTGTAGAGTATTTTGTTTGGGAAAATAACATCTAATATAGCTGAGATACATGGGATTTACATTCTCTGATAACAAGAATTATTTACACAAATATCTTAGATTTGTTATTAATCTTCGGTTTCTAGATGCCACTTAAATAAGAGATTTTTAAAAACTGACATGAAATTGTCACCTGATTACCTATGATTTGCCCAAGATCAGAGGATGAAAATTATTCAGCATATAGAAACAACAGAATTAGCCTGTATTTATGCATATGTCTGTTTGCAGCTGAGACACCATTCTCTTTTCTGGTTTGTGTTTGTGTTTGGGTTTGTTGAGTGTTTTTTTTTTTAAATTAGTTGATGGGTTTTTGGTTGTTTTTTTTTTATTGTTGTTATTTGTTTTGTTTTGTTTTTTCTCTCTGTTTGTTCCACCCTGTAACACCTGTTCCACCACCTGTAACATTAGGGAATCTCATTCTCACCATCCTTTCTTCAAGAAATCTGGTTCAAATTTGTGACTTAACAGCATTTCAACTGCCCTCATCTGACACTTCAGTTAAAATACACAGATGTTTCTGGTACCAGAAAACCCCAAACAAACAGAAAACTTCCAGTACTACATTTTTCTACTATCTGAGCTGCACCCTTTAACGGTCTCACCAAGAAGTAATCCACAGAAAGATGTTCCAATGCCAGGGGAAGAGGAACAGGTTGTGCCCTCAGAGGAGGCTCTTTTTTTTTTTTTCAGCTTCTGTGGGATTTTCACAGTGTCCTTAAATCCTCTGTGGTTCTACTGTTCTCCACTGACCCTCATTTCTGTATAAATTTAATGGCTGGTATAAGTTTCTCACAATGATAATCTGCAACATGGTGAATATTTGCTTTCTTTTATCCAACTGTTACTTTAAATTTCAGAAAAACTTACAGCCTTTCTCAAGGCTTAGCCCTATAAATTTCTCATGATGACAGATGATAACATTACTCTCCTACCCATCAGTCAGCTCTGTCCCCTGGGTGTCATTTAGGCTCAAAACCCTTTGCAGGTCCTATATCCCAATACAGCTAAATCATACTGGTTCTGTTGAACATATCTGAAACAGTGCCTTTTCTTTTCCTTTCCCAGATGTAACACTTGCCAAAGTTCCATTCTTTACTCTGGAGAAGACAAGCACAAACTTCTTGCACTCCACTGTACCACATCACATATAAAATGCTTTTAATCACCTTCAGACATTCAGAGACAATTCTCATCCTTTAGGCAATCTTTTCCTTCATATCAGTCTTCTTTCCCAATATATTACATTTTCAAAGAGTCATCTACATTCTTTTCCCCGTGTAACTCATTTCTGGGAGGCACTCCCTGCAAACATCTGTAATCCTACTTATCCTTCTTCAGGTCCAGGTCTGCTACAATGATTATGAAAGGTGTCCTGAGCTGTAATGTTCTGAGTCTACTGTCTATTATGCTGACAAATATTATTTCCTTGCTGTTATTGCTTTCAAATCAAGCGACATCTACCTAACTTGAACTGTCATCTCAGTAGGAAAAGGCCTGTGAAGTTTTCTTTCTCTTCCTGAAGAATAGTTACCACAGTAGAACTCTGATCTCTAGATATCGTGTTTAATATAATTATAATGAATAAGAACAGTTCATTGACCTAAAAATACCTTAAGAGCAATAAGATTGCCTCCATTGGTTAAGGAAATATTTTTTATTGCACAGCTCTGTGCTAGAAACTTTTAAGAGATAGTAATTTAGGGAATAAGAGGCAATTATGGTGTCATATAGTAGCCTTTAGGCTCTCACATCAAAATAGAGCAGCAACTGGCAGGAAATGTATGCCAAGCCACTCAGTTAATATGTCGGCTCCTACAGACTGAACAACCCACTTCAGAGCCACAGAGCCACAGACGGTTAGGTAACTTCGACTCAAGCATCATATGCAGACTTTTTTTTAAAGCAGCTGTCAGATAGCAGTGTAGTAGTGAGTTGTGATACAACATAACTGGTGGCACAGTAAGAACCTTCTGCTCATTTGGCATTGTGAGACCTTATTAACTAATTCTATCGTCTGACAGCAGCTGCCTGTTGAGGGACTCATTGGCAGGCTTTATAACCATGCATATACTCTAATCTTACAACCGAGAGTGACAGAAGTAGATGTCCTATTTTTATTGTTTTGGGGTTTTTGTTTTTCCCTCCAAAAGATTTTGGCTTTTTTGATTCTCAGGACTTATCTAGTTTCCACACTCTTCATCTACATTTCCTCCAGGAACCAAATTTTATATTAAAAGGATTTTATTTTTTTGAATCATAGAATCTTCTAGGTTGGAAGGATCATTTTGTCCAACCATCAACCTAACTCTAACAAAAATAAACATACACACAACAAACAAAATGCAACACCATGACTAAACCATGTCCCCCAGCACCACATCAACCTTTTATTTTGAACACCTCCATGGATAGTGCCTCAACCACTACCCTGGGCAGACATTTCCGTTCTCCATTTTCTGATATTTCTTATCTCTACTCCTTTGAGTATTCTTTATATTTTATTTATTTACAGAATTTCTGAGTACAAAGCCTCTGAGTTAAATGAAAAGCCTTTCCAATCTTCCTTTCTGATTCTTTTTAAAGTCCATGAGCTCTAAACATGTAGGGGCTTTTTCATAGTTTTATCATTTTATTCAGTCTATTTTTCTTATTTTTGCTCTTTGTATTTATACAATTTATATAATTTTGCTCTTTTTGTAGTCCAATAATATAAAAGACAACATTAAAAATTTTCTTGAGAAAACAGGTATTTATTAAACAGTAAGTCCAGCTTCCATTCCAGAAAAAACATGGGAAAGCCTTCTGAATGTAGGAGTTGATATTATGAAGTAAGGTACAAAGCTAAATATTAATACTAACGAAAAAGTGAGGTAGAAAATACCAAGCGCTCAAATTGTAATCCAGAACATACAAGTGAAATAAAGGAAAAGTAAAGCAAAAGAGTAATCCATTCAGAACATAGTACCACGGCCATGTGTGTACTTCTCCCCTGACACTCCCCTCCCTCAGTTTTTCTCTGAGAGGTCCCTAGATCTTTTTGTCATAGAACAATATTTTTGAGTCACCCTTGAACTTTGTTGTGGATGTACTCTGCACTCTGTACATGAATATCAAACACATCTCTCAGATGTTCAAACTATCTGAAGAATCCTTGTGCCCATGCTAGCTGTCCAGCAATACGTTTTTGTGAGTCTCGGTAAAGAATGACCTCCTGTTCACTTTGCACCAGAATGAAGAGCAGAGCACAGTGTTTATAGTCTGTACTGGTTCCATTCTTAATAGTAGCTGTGGGTGGGACATGAAGGCTGGCTTCTTAAGGAGTATTTTCTGAAAGATCTGAAAGATCAGGAACTCAGTGAAGGGTACAGGGCTGGATGTTCTTTGGCTTTGATCCGCCCAACACTTATTTCAAACTTCCACTACTCACTGCTTACATTTTGAAATACTTTCTAATTTTCTGCAACCTTTGGCTTACGGTTTCCCTTAAGCTTGGGAGCATCCTATAAATATCCTGTTAATATCTTCCTTTCAACTCTCTTTGACGGAATACCTATGGCAATTTAATGATGGAAATCATAGGCAATACACATCACAGTGACCAATGTTACCTACTTTTTCCATCTTTCTATTGCACTGCTAACACTGTTGATGCTCTGAGGTTGGGGCAGCCTTTTTGTTTTACATATCTGAAGAATATATAATAGGGATGGGCCTGTTTTCAGAAGTATGTGTTCTGCCAAAACAGCTATTAAAAAATGACAACAGTCTCATATTAACAGGGACATGTGCTGCTACTTCCAGGAAAGAGCAACAAATTGGGAAATCTTGTTCCTTTTGATATGAGAACCAGCTTTTACATATTTAACTTGATCATTAAACTGATAAAATCTGTCTTCAGATTTTGATATTAGAATATATGAAACTAAATCTACAGCAAAGGATGGTAAATTGCATCTTTTCTGTAATTCTGTAAGAAATACGCTAGCTAATAAAGACTGTAATTAGTATGTCTGTCATACCAGGCCACAAGGTTTCTTGCATGTTAGTGGTGGTAGACACAGCAAGTCAGTCTGTCTTACATTAGCAAGCATAGCTAAATATAAAATGTAACCTATGAAAACAGAACCTTCATAAACCTTCATAACCTTCATAAAATTCCATAGTGTTCCTGAGCTCCTCTACCATAATTCAACAAAACAAGTAGAAATCTATATGGATTTAGGTTTTAATATTCTGAGGATCCTTATCCCATGCTCAATACCATGCTGTAACCTAGCTTCAGTTGAAATGTAAACAGATTTGACATAGAAATCTGTAGGTCACACAATTATTTTTGATGTAAATGTACCCATGAATAATGAAAATGCTAAAACTATTTGAGTTGCCCTGTCTTTTCTACAGAAAGCTGTATTTCTCACTTAGTCAACATCTGGCTCATCACACAAATGTGTTCCTCGAATAAATGGGATTCTTCAAGATCTGAATTTAAACATGGCATTCTTCCACATCCTCCACCCCAAAAATACTTTCTGAGGACTTTCTGTTGCCGAAGGACTCAGTCCTCCAAACCCTTATTTGTTAATAGCTCTTGGATTTTTCAGTGTTCTCTAATTTGACACATAATACACATCATCTGTCCTATTTTTCTTATTCCCCTTTTCTGACAAAGCAGTAAGATATAGTCATTGTAGAACTGTGCATGTGAAGTCCAGCAATATTTATAGTCTTATACTGACTATGTAGTAGGAACGAATAAATTGGAATAGATAAAATAACAGATTTGCAGCCGAGTGTCTTTTCCAGTGTTCAATCACTCCTTTTGCTAGTTTCCATTTTATTACTTAGAAACTTCTTTTTTATGTCAGAACTTAAAATGGGATTCTTTCACTACCATTGCTGGCAAGTAGTTTCTTCTTAAGTGAAGCAGTTCTGAGTGCTCCCCTGTAGAAAGCCTGAGTATTTTTCTGGGGATTTTTAAGTCTCTGGTAGCATCCACCAAACAGTATCTCGATTTCACTTGTCTCCTTTGTCACAACAACAACTACTCTGTGATGGATGAGCCACTGCCCCTAGAAATACTGTGGACTGTTATGCCCAGCTAGCATTTAAGGAATTTCTACCAGGTGCATGTTGCAGATATACCTGAGTTTTTTTGATCTGATCTATGCAGCTCTCCTATTTTGTCTGCCTGTTTGTTGCCCTACTTCAGCCTCTTTACTGGCCCTGATTCATGTTCCTGAACTCTGCTGTGGTACTTGACCCCAGTGTGACTTTGCCTGGTTGCAGGCCATTAATTTTGAATGTGAATTTACTGTGGCTTGAACTTGATGGTTTCTTTGTCTAGTTTCTTAAATTATTGTTTTTCTTCGTTTTCTCATATTGATGCATCAATGTATTCTGGCATATTGTGTTAGCCTGAGCTAGCTGTAAATACTAGAAATGATGACCCATGCCCTGGATGGGATTCCCTGATGAGCATTTGTCCTTAACCAAGAATTAGTTGTCAGCTGTTAGCCCATAACAACTAGAGAAAATGAACTGCATGTAGAAGAACATCTGTTCTAAAAAAGTCCCTTAAAACAATCATACAGTGCAGTAGGAGGAACATCTGTTCATTGTGCAACAGACTCTAGTAATACATGTGGAAACAAAATAGAGCAAGGGGTATCAACAAAGACTTCTATCTACATCAGACTTCTATGTACAAAGAGCTCTGGGGTAACAAATCCCGACTGTTACCTTCCTGTAGTCTACAGTGCATGAAGCCATGGGTAAGCAGCAGCAAGATGACAGAAGAGCATTCTATTTCTACTAAAGCCATTATTTATTTTTTACAGTTACTGTGCCCTTATGGCTTGTGACTTAATACTGAATATGGCCGCAAGTAACATGTAGATTTTGGCAAACACACCAGAAAGTACATTCACAAAAATATATGCAGAATTAAAAAAAAAAACCTGGCAAAATTATCCTTCTCCCTACCTCCCCCCCCGCCTTCCCCAGCAGATTAGTAGTAATAGTATATCTATTATGCCTAATTTTATGCCTTCCTTGTCCATCCAGATTATGTCAGCATAAACCAAATTCCCATTTTATCATACGGGACTTCTGCTCCACCAAGGCACTGTAATAAATTGAAAAAAAAACTGGGTTGAAAAAAAGAAGAAAAGATTTATTTTGTTATTAGATGTAGAAAAAATCAAGCAAAGGAAAATCTCTGTCCCTAAATCTGCTACTTACATCCTAACTTACTTTTGGCAAGGTACTATGTGTGAATAGGTCTGATAGCTGCATAGGAAAAAAAGCTGGCCTTTTGTGAACTGCAGATGCAGTCTTACTATTCCCTTGCAGTGTGCTTTTTCTGTAACAAATGTGTGATTCTCCAGAACCATCTCAGTTTGTAAAATGCATTACTTACATTTCTTCAATTCAATTTCATAAATGTTCAAGAATGTTCCTGTGAAGCAAACCAAATCAGCATGATCTAAACTGTTTGTTTGTTCATTTCTGAATCTCAGTATAGATGTCTTCATCAGCTGGAAAATATCATCTAAGGTGGTGGACAGAACTCTTTTTCACTTGGAATGCTGACTCTATTCATCTTTGCCATCTGCATGCAATTAAAAAGTTTTTGAATCTCTTACTGAACCTCAGATTCAAGTCACTCCCAATATACAGAATTGAGGAATCAGCACTTTTTTAAAAAAATAATTATACAGTAAGATCGGGACATTATTGAATAAAACTTCAGAACTTCACTCAATAATATTTAATCCTATGGTAGTACCTGTTCTGTAAAAGCGACATTTCTATCAGTGTGTGATTTTTGTTACATCATCTAAAAGATGTAATGGGACAGACTGGGTCCAGGCAATCTCCTGCTGATCTTTTTTCCTTACTGAAAATTGCAAACACAAAGCTGGGCCAGACTCAGTAAAGAGGGCTAGGAGTCAGCAAAGCCAGTAAAGACTATGGAACCACTGGAGTCAATATTCTGAATCTTTATCCAGAATTGCCTAATGATAACCTTTTTTAAATCTCAAATAAAATAGACTGTTTTTATTAGTCCAGGTATTGTGCATGACCAAGCAAACTACTTCTTTCTCCATCATTAAGATTCCTGAAAAGTAGCAGCTTTTGGTGAGATCTTCTGACTTGTGTGTTTTTAGGCTCTGTTTTTGGCAGGATGTTTTAATCTATGCAGCCAACAAATGAGAAATAAAGAAGAAAACAACTTAGATTTTGTGTGAAAATTGTATCTACAGTTTTTATATTTTTAAATAGTAAAGGAATAATAGATAAAAATATTAATTAATGGGAAAGGAATTCTAAGGAATTTAAAATAAAACCAAACCATAACAAGAAATCTGAACCATTTTGGATTCTTTATACAGAGTGAAGTGGGAACCATATCAAGCAATAGGAGTAGAAATTACAGCTGATCCTGCTAAAGGGTGGTATCTCAAGAATATCTTTTTGGCACTTTAATTAATGAAAGTTAGAATAAGCTGTCTGCAGGGACTGAGGAAATATCTTCTTTTTAAAAAAATACACTAGACAAACATCTGATAAGGTTTATCTAGGCACCCCTGATTTTGCCTCATTGTAGTGAGATGGAATAGACAATATTATACAATTCTTCATCTCCCAGCTCTTTAGTCTTGTAATTTATTAACTATATTGCATTTATAATCTTGACTGCCTATCTCCAACAAGATATCAATATTTTTATGTTGTAAAGAAAGATTGTTAAATATTTTTTTAATTTTAAAGTTTTACATTATTTTTTACACTAGACAGAACTAAAAATACCAACAGTTATTTTACTATATTTTAGACAATTAACCCACATCAATGAATTCTTATTGCTTTGAATAATTTTTCTCATCTTACCATATTTTCTTCCACATTATTCTCTCTCCTGGGAATATGCAAGGCTGCCAGATAATAATAGGTTTGTAGTAAGTTTGAAATACTGCATATCCAAAAATAGAGTACTCAGTGTATGAAAGGCACCAAAGGAAATGTGCTCTCAGTGATAATGCATGCAAAATATCACATCAAACTTACCACCAAGTACACACATTGTGGCTTATTTTTCCAGTTATATATATTTTTTTGCATAAAAAAGTGAGCAACAAATAAGTAGATTCTGCCAAAAGTTTCAAATAATGTGTAGTGTAATGAACTTGGATAATGAAGACATATCACAGGAGCTACATCAATGCATTATAGGTGAGTTTATTTCTAAGGAATATTTCTTAGGTTTTCACTTAAGTAATACTTCAGCCCAGGTGGTGGATTCCTTGTCCCCCCAAATTCCAGTAGACATAATGGCAAAAATTAAAATTAAAACAAGTCTGGATTTCTAATTAAAAAAAGCAGAATGTCCTCAGTCATGCTCAGTCTTTTGATAAGTCTAGGAGTAACCACAAATCATATTTCCTTTCATGGAATCACAGAATCACATAATTGTCAGAGTTGGAAGGGACCTCTAGAGATCATCTAATCAAACTCCCCTGCTAAAGCAAGAACGCCTAGAGCACATCACTCAGGACTGCATCCAGGTGGGTCTTGAAGATCTCCAGAGAAGGGGACTCCACGATCTCCCTGGGCAGCCTGTTCCAGGGCTCTACCACTTCCTGTTAGAAAGTCACTTCCTTCAGCTTTTTTTCAGCTTCAGTTTTATTTCTACTGACAAAGCAAAAAGCTGTTTCATGCCATATGAGTATTGCACGGTGACTATTCAACAATTTCTCTTTATGTCACACCATTTCTATTTTATAAATGAGTCCTTTTTTTTTGTTTACTATTTTTTCCCAAAAATATTTTCGAAGTAACTATCTCCACACAGGCAACAAAGCCTTCTTATTTCACAGTAAGTAAAGCTGACTTTGAGAAATCCAGAATGTTTTTTTTCTTGGAATTGCTATTATATTGGAGAAGCTTTAACTTTACTGTAGTGGTGCCACTATAATCAGAAATGTCAAAGGAAAATTCCCTCCTGGAAGAAAAGAAGCTTTTTGCTTCGTCAGTACAAATAAAACTGAAGCTGAAAAAAAGCTGAAGGAAATGACTTCCTTACAGGAAGTGATGGAGCCATGGAACAGGCTGCCCAGGTGTTCTTTTAATATTAATTAGAAGATATGAAAAATCCCAACAGGCACCTTTATTTTTTCAGATGAACACTTAAAGCCTGGAAACAATAAAAAGTGTAATTAATTAGATTTCCTGAATGTATTCTTTTCTAATACAAATTGAATATATTTTCATATTTAAAAGATCCTAAAAACAATAGTAAGCAAGTTAATAATTTTAAGTAAGTATTAGAGTTTGACATGAGTTGCTATAAAGCTAAGCAAATCTACTGAATTTAATAAAGCAAGGGCAATTCTAAAGTATCAACAAGAAGGAAGAATATGTGATAAAGGCTTTTTCCTCAAAAGATAAGCATTTGATATGCTTGGTTTATACAAGAAGGGATTTCAGGTTTTAACTGGAGATTTGTACTAATCACACTGAATTACACTGTAAAACAGGAGAAGTGAAAGCATTATCTGAACAAATTAGGGAAATCTCTCAAGAGATAATAGTGTTAAGAAGCCTCTTATTTAGGGAGGTTTTTTTTTTAATTTTTACACAGTCTTTGAAGGACATAGAAATAGCATTGCTCCCAGAATTCTCTTATTGCTCCACCACTTTTCAATACTTTTTATTATATTCTCTATTTGCCTCATGGTTGCAAACACATTTTGTCATTATGTGAAACAGTGTGACTTAAACAGCAGTATGAAAAATATTAACTTTTGAACGCATCTGTATTACAATATGCCATTAAGATATTATCATAAGTTTATCATAAGTAAAGCTGGAAACTTGTAACCCAGTTTTAAGCACTAGAACATACTGAAACCTATAACCTTAGTGCTACTCTTTTGCTAAAGTGGAAACCAAATTGGTTTAAAAACAAATGCGATCTGAATTAGGAAACACATTTCCTTTGTTCTGAATTTATGGAAGTCAATTACCTTAGTTTTAATGCAATTTGGAAGGGCACCTGAATGAATCACTGGTAAGTTAAGTGCTTTGGTGTTGTTCCAGGTGGCAATTGCAGCCAACAAAGAATGCTGTAACTTTTTTCAGAATTGCTCAGAAGAGCTGCTACACTTACAATGTGGCACCTAACACAAAGCTAATGCAAGGACAGCATCAACTTCTAAATAAATTAAAGGCCTGCAAAATTCCCACCTGTGTATTGGAATACAGATAAATTTGCCTGAAATGAAGAAAGAAATAGATAATTGTCACCTTCTGTAAATTGTAGGCTAAACCTGCATTTCAAAACCCTTCACTGATGGACTCCATTCATCTTATCTTGAAAATAATTGGAATGTGTCTCTATGTCAGAAACATTCACTCTTGGAGATTTATTTCTGTATAATTCACTTGACAGCCTTCCTGTTGGCACACTTTTGTGTTTCCTATGCTTTACAGAAAATACAAGTGGACAATGTGGTTATGCATTCTCACACAGCTGAACAACAGGTTCATGCAAGTGTAAGGGCTAAGAAAAATGACCACAGTTGTCGGGGTGGGAGCCGGACCCGGAGTAATGATGTAATCTTAATATGAGTATGGTCATTCTCCCTTTATTCAAGTTTTTACAGAGTTTATATAGACAAATAAGTAGAGTACACGTTAGCGACAGTTATATGATTGGTCTTGGACTATTGTTCATGCACCTAAAGCTCATACATGATTTGTGCAAAGTTATTGTCCATATAAATGGTCAGTCTAGGATAGGCTAAGCTCTAAAAGTTATAATTATACACTCCTCCTACTTGCGGTTTGTTGACTGAGTGAATACTCCCTTCTTTGCAGTCCCACTTCCCCAAAGTTGCCTGTTTCTTTGCTGCAGGGTCGGCATATTCTGGTAAAAGTCTGTTGTCAGCATGACTCGGGAAAGCCAGTGAGGCCTACTCTGGCTAATCAGGCCTTGCCTGAAGGCCTACTCTGGCTAACTAAGCCTTGCATGCACTCTCAGAGAAGCTGGGTTTGATGTTCCTCAGAAAGCTGGATTGTTCACTCCAAGGAGATCGTGGCCTTAGCCACTCCTCCACACACAGTAGGATAGCGCACCATGCTTGCTTGTCTGGACACCAGCTGAGGATCAGTACTGGTCAGTCCTTTAATGAGATTGTTAATCTGACTCTGTGGCAGTAAGGAAAGAGAAGCATGAAAGTGAAGTGAAGCCTACTGGCACAAGATTTCTCTTTCAGTAGTTGGCGCTGAAAGGAAAAGTAAAGGGAAGGCCATTAAACTCTGGGTTAGAAATAGGTAAGTCATATTCTACAGGCATGTCTTCTCTAAGACTAGCCAGCTGCATGGCAAAGAAATGGAGACAAGCACTGGAGTGGACATTACACATTGGATTCTTATGTTCTTATGCTGAATCCCAGAGAGCTGAAAAATAAAACTGAAAGTTGGGAAAGGATCATTGTCAGTCAGCAGGGTAAAAGTTGCTATAGGTACTATACAGGATCTGTCTGATTTGAAGTTTTCACATGAAGGCTTGAGGTCCAAAACTAAATTACAGTGTTTGCCTAATGCTTTTTCCTGTGTACAGGAAAAGATGTAATTTTCTTCCCTAGGAGTGCAAAACCAGAGTCAGAGCATTATTATAGTGTGAGAACAAGGAATGTGGCTTTAGCACATCCAGCCATACCAGTGGACCTGTCAGTGACAATGAATGTAAAACAATGTCATGTTATGGTTACTAATGCAAAGGATTTACTCTGTGAGCATACTTCTGGTTTCTAACTTCAAATACTTAAACAAAATTTTCAAATATCAACTTCTCTGCCTCCATGAATCCTGGGCACTTAAGACACCATGGCTTAAGAAGAAGAAAAATGCTAATATCACCTTAGGTTATAGACTTTCTTCCTGTAAAAGACTAGAAGAGTGAGGTTGGAGGCTGGGTAGTGTGCCAATTGAGCGCTTGCAACCTCTTAGCAAGTGTGGTGTCTGCAGCTTCACAACTGAAGCAAGGTATTTAATTAACAAAATGCATAACTGAGGAAAATGTATAATTATCATTTTTTCTGATTTGGACATAGCTTAATTTTATAAGTTCATAAGAATTTGGGTTTAGCCACCTGAATTTAGGTAACTTGTTGCATTTGGAACAGTTTGGGGGTCTAGAAATGTCAGAGGCTGGCAGACATGACTATGCCTATGAAACACTCCTTAAGGACTGTGTGGAGCAACATCAGGAATTATTACAGGCCATGCTAGAGCACCTAAAATTGCTCTAGATACCTATGTTTAGACAACTGTCTCCCACAATGTGTCTTCAAAAACTGTCATGATTTGGGCTGGGCTGGCCAATGACAAGATGACAGATGCTCTCTGCACCTCTCACTCCAATGAGAGAAAGAAGAGAAATAAAAAGAGTTATGAGTTTAGAAAAAAATAAACTACTTTAATGAAACATTAATAATAAGATAAAAAGGAAATAATGAAATAGATACAATATATATAAATATATACAAAACTGCATCAAGGGATGCCAGGGAGATGTCACTGGCAGGCACTGGCAAAGTTGCAGATCAGACTCAGTGATGAATGGGAACTGGATTCTGGGTCTACCTTTAGGAACCTACAGAGCAGGATCACGGGTAGATAAACTGACAGGGTGACCCTTGAGCATCCATCAACAAAGAAAGAGAGGCACTGAAGAAGCAGCTGTTTTTAAAAAGCCCGTGGAATAAGATCCAACTGAACCTTGCTGGTCCCTCATCTTTTATTTACACTGAGCAGGGCAGACGGGATAGAACACCCTAGTGCTCAGTTTGGGTCACCTGACCTGTCTGCTCCTTCCCACCGGTACAACCCCTCCACGGGGTAAACAACCCGCTCAGCTGACCCTGGTTGCCACAGCAACAGATATAAGAAAAAGCCTCTCTCACTGAACAGAAAGTTGGTTCAGCACCAAGCCAAACCAGGACCAAGATATGGAAGAGACAAATCTACTGAAAACATATATATGATTCTGCACCATTGAATACCTTTCTTCAGCAGCCTGAAAGAATGATATTCAGATATTCTTGCTGGAACAAATAAATCCTGTAATACATCCATGATGCAGCAATGGTCTTTCCGTTAGAAAGTCATTTGTACTGCAGGTGAATGTACTGAAACTGGATTTATTGTGGGAGTATTTAATTGCATTACTAAATGGCATATAGCTTTTCCCCAGTTAATTCATATTTTCTGAAGAGTGCGTGAAGCATCCAGGCATGATGATCCCACTTATTTCATATGCCCAGAGCATATGACAAGGGAATTGGTAGTTACTAGAAAACCCAGTGCAACAGCATGCCTTTCATGACTGTCTCTACGAAGATGAGTTTACTCCATGTTATGTACAGTTTTCAGCTTTTATTACTTCTTATTCTTTCTGTATTTATTCTCTGGATTATGAGCAAGTAGGACCAGCTGATCTCCACACTGAGTTACTGTTTTGAAACCAGGAGTCTGACCAAGCCTGCCTCCTAGTCTGTTGCAGTTCTATTCTGTTGTTTTACACAAAACAAATGGCTATTGTGACATCTTCTTACAAATATAGGTCCTCAGTGAACCAACAACTGAATCTGTTCCAGCAAGATAATGCTACTTATACATAGAAAATAATTGCAAAGCACTGTAAAGCTTGTTCAAAGATCTAAAGCTTTGTTTCCCATTGTTTCTCTTTGGTTTCCTCTGCACGGATAAACATATGGGTCACTCTTTTGGAGCAGGTCCTCTATGTTACTGTGAGGCCCACATATCAAAATATCAGCCTTTATGTCATGGACTCATAACATAGTAAAGACCTAGGTATAGCCACCAACGTTGAGCATTGTTTACTTATAATTTTAAAAACAATTTTTTTAATTATTAAAGCAATGGAAGCATTTGCGACCTGATTATTCCTGGTTTTCCCAGTCAGATAGTGAAGCCTTTACTGTTTATCTGCATAACTCAATTCGTCATGAGTGTATCCGGGTAAGGCATATGTTCTGAAAAAACTGTAAAAGTGAGGCTGCAATTTAATGTACCCCTCTGGAAAACATAGAAGATATAAAGCAGAAGTCTTTTACTTTTTTCAGTATGGGCAAGAAGCAGAAATTCTTAACTGTCACACTTGAGAGGGGATGAGAGGAATGTAATTCTCTGTTATCTTTGCTGTCATGTTCTGTGGGGGCAGAATCATGTGCTGGCCTTGTTCTTTGGTCCCTGTTTTTTTGTCTTATGCTGAAGGTGTTAGTGACTATGCTTTTCAAGGAAGTTACATGCAAATCTTGCTTAGGGATGCTAAAGGGGAGGAATTTTGTTCTCTTTTTTTTTATTCAGTCTTAAAGTCTATTATTAAACATAATATATTAAATTCAGCAAGCTATAAAGATTTTGTTGTGCAGAGCTACTGAAAAGTCTGCCTTTGTATAAGGTTATTCTCGAATGATTCAGACTGCATGTGATTAGTTATAATCAAACCTGTGCCATTCACAAAAGGAAGGAACATAAGAAGTAGACATCTTTGTTACAGGTACAGCTGTAACCATGTTTGGAGATGAAGGACTGCATACCAGAACACAGACTGTCCTAAGGAAAAGGACAGATGACAGTTTTTACTGTTTTTCTGACCTCTGGAGTTGACTGAGAGACAAATAAATCTGTTGTTATTTCACTGTACACCTAAGGTATATTGGAAATATAAGGAAGATTCACAGAAATTATATGAAGATGACCAAAAGGCACTACTGTGATCAGAAAGTATGACTCCCTGTAAAACAGAGATTATGAATTTTACACATGTGGTCTTTTGTATTTTAGAACATACATTTTCCTGGAAAAAAATTCCTTGTTTTTATTCAATTAACTATCTATGATGCACAATGCCGTTCTGTGTAGAGATATTTGGCATAATTTCCTCCTGAAGGAAGTCAGCAAGAAGTTGACAGTTCTTAGTGTTTTTCATTAACTTTTAAAAACTTGATAGCAAAGTTATTTGGTCATCTCTGAAGCCCTGGTGAATCACCACAGAATGTGGACACAGTCAAAAAATGCCAGTAATGATACTAGCAATGTCTATAATCTCTTCCAGAAAGAGATATATAATTCTCAGCCATTATATTCAGGTTTTCCCACTGATGTGAGGAACAGCAACAATATGAAAGTATGCTGTTGTTTCTTTGGAATACAAAGTTGTATAAATGGAGAATTAGAATTTTCACATAAGTTAACAATGGACACCATTAGTGCTGCTGTATTCAAGGTAAAAGCATAATTGAAGCAGATAATACAAATGGAGATTTTTTCCCTACCAAGGGATGTCTTTAATAAGAAAGCTACTAAGGTAAATGGAGGGACTGAAATTTTTTTAATTAAGAAAATCACAAAGTTAGCTTTTCTGGGTTTCTCAAATAAATTCTATTAATAAACACTTTACCTATTGGATAACATCTAGATAGGATGTTTTAGAAAACAACTTAAAATATGTCACTATGCTACATATTTACTTCTGGAGGATGACTCAGAAGGTAAGTGCAGACATAAAGTGGTTTTGACTGTGCCCTGAGTATCTTGTAGTCTGTGGGTTGTATTCTTATTTATGTGCAGAAATACTGAAGCATTATTGAACAAAGAAATTGTAAACAGGACTCGATGGAATAATGGAGAGGGGAAAGAGAAACTCAAGTAGTGATGTCAGTGATAGCACAGTGTTCACAGGACAATAGCAGAACTGAGATCAGAAGGGCACTTAGGAGGTGTCTAGTCCAATGCCCACCTCAGAGCAGTGCCAGCCATTAGGTCAGACCAGAAAGATTAAAAGATTAGTCCATTCCATCATATTCTTGTAGCTGTTGCATTTGCAGCAGGATAGAATGCAGGAAAGTCTGTTGGCTTTGTATTTCTGTCAAACGAATGAATAAACATGACTGTGATCCATCAAAAAGGAAAATTCAGTAAATTCTGTATCTTGGAGAATCCAGTGCCAAATGAAAAATAAATGGGAGGGTGGTAACTAAAGACAGGGGAAGACTCAAAAGCACAAGCAGAGAAAGCAATGCTAAGAACATATCAGGTAACAAACGATTGCTGTATACGATAACAGACAGTAAATAAAAATACAAAAGCAGCAAAAGGAACAGAGGGTACATCCTATGCTGATTCTGTCACTGTGCCTGCACACAAGAACCTCAGCACTATGTTCTGGCTATATCCACAGGGCATCACCAGCTCTGTCTGCCTTGTCAGAGCCCCACTGTTCTTGCTAGCTCTTCTGCAGCATCAAACAGGTTTGCCCTGCCTGTGGGCAGTGAGTCATCTCAGCGTATGGTTCATTGCATTGCAAAACTCTAAAGCTAGGAAGCCACAGCCACCAGCTGGCATGCTTTATCAGGGGCCATTAGCTGTAAACAAGCATGTCTCCTTTATGGCTTCTAAATTTAGTTTCCAACAATTACTATTCCTTTTGCATTTCATTTCAGGCTGGGTGCAGCAAGATGATGTGTAGTATAGATTTGCTGGATCTAGGAATCTAGTTTCAGAGTGTTACCTGTATCTTTTTTCTTTTGTATATCTAGCAATGGTTTACTGATATTGTATATTACAATAACAGTACATGCAAAATAGGAAACTAACTCTCCAACTCACAGCTTAGAAGAAAAATACCCTTATCATGGTTCCCATTTTGTACTGATTCTGAAAATTGCTTTGAGGCCCTGCTGTTTGCTTGCAGCTATTTGGAGTCATGTGAACTCCTTCCTGCATATCTGTATTGTCAGCCAAAGCATAATAAGGATATGGATAACTGTTGTATGTAAAAAATTCTTTATGACTAACTGGAAAGGTTTGTTTGTTGTAATTGATAGGATTTGGTCTCTGTAGACAAAATAGGACCTGACTGAGTAAGTCTCTTGACCAAATGACACTAAATCACATATATGTAAGACTTATTTCTGTCCTGCAGCTGGAAATATTTTGTTCATCTGTCACTCTGGGTGCAGTAGGAAGAGTCAATAGATGTGTGTCCTAATTGCTCTGAGATGTCATTTCTCCTT
The DNA here is from genome assembly GCA_004320125.1 of Scolopax mira. Classification (NCBI taxonomy): domain Eukaryota; kingdom Metazoa; phylum Chordata; class Aves; order Charadriiformes; family Scolopacidae; genus Scolopax; species Scolopax mira. The sequence goes on from BJBW01007232.1 coordinate 29,648, forward strand.
CATCCTAAATAGCCTGAAATGTCAACATTGCCAATTTCCTATGTATTTTTGTCTTATTCTGACAGCAGGTAGAAATGAGAACACATAAGAGACAAGCTAAGGGTAGTCATCACATATTCTTAGGGTTATTAACTAAATTTTCTTGAGATATGCAGTTCAGGTGGTCATTTCTGGTATTTGGGAGCATGATTAGTGTAAGGCCCAAATCTTTTTCATAAACAATCTTGCTACTTCAGGCTTATAATCACTAGGAGGCTAATCTTATTATTCCTTGGTAACTCAAGTTCTGAGCTATTAAGTCCTTACAGGATACACCCTGTTCACTATAGTACATTGTGAATTTTCTAATTTACTCTGGGCTTGCCTGACTCAGGTTCATCAAAGCAAAGGCTCTCCTAATATGTACCAGATCACTCTAAGGTGCCTTTGCATCCACAGAAGATTATCTACTTATTAAAAACTTATTAAAAAAATTTCTGAGTTAGAAAATGGGGCATATCTTATTCGGGCATATGGCTTGACAGCTACAGAAAGTTATCTACAAATAATTTTCTAAACCAAAATCTGTAAGAAAATACAGGGGGGCAGTTGAAAGTAAGTATCAAGACCTGAACACCAAAATTTAGTTCTGATAAAGGAAGATGGCATTACTGACATAATAATCACTCACCCTCTTGTGCTCTTTGTAGCACATCCTAGTGCTCTAATGATAACAGTTTAAAGCTAGCTCACAAATATCTACATAAGCTAAGTATGTGCTCTCTGCAGTGTAAACATATTCTGAGAAGCTTTTAAAATTCTGTAAATAGTTAAATTACAAGCTGTCTTTCAGTAAATCTATACATTTTCCTACCTGTTTTACTCCATAAGGGCCAGTAAACCAATATGGGGAACTCATTTACGGCTAAAAGCTTAGATCTTCAGTTCAGCTGCAGTTATTACTATGGTGCCTATATGTCTGTTGCTGAGTCATATTTCATGATCTAATTACCCATGAGGTTTCTTCTAGCTTTTTTGTTTGTTTGTTTTAAAGAACATATTAGAAACTGCAATAGAATGTATGTGCGGGGTTTTATTTGCGTATTTGTTTTCTTGAGCAATACTCAGTAGTGTTTCTTAGGAAATAAATGACCAGCTCTTCAGTGGACACACTTATCTTTCATTTTGTTGCTTTAATTCTCCAACAGTAGCTGGCAAGATTCCTGAATGAAAGCATGAAACTTAATTTTATTGTAGTAGCAGATGCTTTCCACTAAGAACTTTAGTTCTTGCTTTGTTAGTTTTGTTGACTGTCACCTGGAATCTTTGATACAAGTATTACCTCTTTGTACTGGTAATAAAGCACCAAGTTACCTTATATAAATTAAGGATTCCCAGTTAACAGCTACCTGTGAATATCTGAATTTGTACATTTTGTAAAGCAGACACAACATCCCAGGCCAAACAGTTTCCTCACTCCCTGTGTAACAGGAAATTTTGGGGTGTCTTGGGTGGGCGTAGCTAGTAGGACTATGGGGTGAACTGGCAGCACCTAAGGAACATGTGAAATTCAAAGACCTGCTGGTCTAACAATCCTGGAAATGGGTAACCCTCTGAGGAAGTTTGAAGAGGCTACTCCAGCTGATGCTTGATGTTGCCCAGGAATAGCACTAATTGGCTTTTCTCCATGAGGGACAGTCAACTAAACCATGCAAAGTATAGTAAAGTAAGTAAAATAAAATTTGGCTTGATTAACAGACACCGGGTCATGTACCTATACCCAGTCTCATGCTGTCCACTGTAGTCCTTTGTGTCTTTTCTCAAGCTTCTTTCTGCCCAAAGGCTTAGGCTCTCAGACTGAAATACACCCAATAATATTTCTGGTGGATCTTGGGCCTGCATGGAAGATTGGGTTAGAACTATTATCTGCTAATATCATGAATAATTAGGCAAATCTGTACTTGCCAACTTCTCCATATTTCTATAAGCATCCAAATATACAGCTTGATGTCTTTTACACTGTCCTCAAGCTTCCTGGATGTCAGCCAGTGCCAGTCCAGATGCTGTGTAGCTTCATGTGCAGGTTAATAATCAGGGCGTATTCGTTCCAGCTAGGTGCTCAGCTACTTCAGCTACAAGACTGACAGGCTGTAGCTGAGCACTTACCTCAGAGAATAAGCAGAGAGCCTGAAACTATTTGCACCTTCTCTATAGTGTCACTGTTACAGAGGGAGAAGAGAGGAAGACAGAAGAATCCCTGAAGATATATTACTTAAGTGATAAAAATGGTTAACTAAGACAGTAGAAAGAAAAGGAGGAAGACGGATGCCTCCAGAACCTGACATTAATCACTGAATATCACTGAATATCACTGAAATTTTTG
>BJBW01007232.1:32250-44538 GCA_004320125.1 Scolopax mira
CTCTTCTCCAGACTAAAGAGTCCCAGCTCTCGCAGCCTCTCCTCATAAGGGAGATGCTCCAGTCCTTGAATCATCTTGAATCATTAATACCTTCAGATTGTCTATACTGCTGTGTGGGTGCACATTATGGTGTCTCTCAGCATTCCAGTGAGAAGACTTCTAAAGTCCACTGTGGCCCTTTTCTTGCTTGTGCACCTTGGTACCTTCCCTTGGGAACCAGGACATGTGAGGGGAAACTCCAGCATTCACTACACTGCACCAGCCAAGGCTACACCTAGACCTCAGTATGAGACATGCTTCCACAGTCTACAGGATAGGCTCACCCAGAGAAACTCAGGTTTTAATTTTGGAGCCAGGTCAGAAATTTTGCAGCAGGGATAAATTCAAGTCAGGTAGAACTAGGGGATAAATTGAAATTTCTTTCAGGTCAGTGTCTAATTCACTGGCCTCTAGAGGGGGAAAGTGAATCCATCTGTTATTAGATATGACCTATTTTTACCTATTTTGTAGGTAAATGCAAACTTAGTTGGTCCTTACTAAAAGCCATCTGTGTGGTAGTTCTGACCTAGGAGCCATATATCCATGGTAAATGTAGCGGTGAGTTTGGACTTAGACGGTCTTGCTTGTGAGATGGAAAACATGTTGACCTCAGATCCTAAGCTAAGAAAGATCATTGAGGATACCTATCAAGTGGGAAAAAGGTGATGTCTACTGGGAACTGGCTACACTCTGTAAAAAATTGAATGCTCTGGCTCTCTCAAGATCACAAGTAGAAAGTGATGGCTTGATTGTGAACAGTTACTTCAAATGCCCTGGCATTATGTGGATGCAAAAGATTCTTTGCTGCAGTTGCTCTTGCTAAGAATGAAAACAAACTCTTGAATCTTCCTGCAAAGTTGGACCATCATCTTCCAGACACCTCCAGTAGTTTTCTGAGCATTGCAAGCACCAGGAGACTGAGGACACATAAAGTCAGTTTTAAATATTTAAGAATTAGGTTCTACAAAAGTAGCATACCTAATTGTTAAGAGAAAGTGACCTTTACCAAGACTAAAATAAATTTGTACTGTAGAGCAGTACTAGAAATCGGTAAAGTCTGCGCTTCAGAGTAAATACCCAGGACTTGTTACACTGAATCTTGGTGGTAAGATACTGGTGAACAAAGTATTTCCAGAGGTAAAACTGATATAAGGAACTAAACATTACTAATTTGTCTAACGGTATCTGCTAAATTTCCCAGCTACAGTTCATATCTGATTCTTTTAGAAATTTATACAAGGTCCAAAAGTGAAGGTTTCAGTAGGAGCATTTCTTAGTTTTTTCACTTAATTATACAAAATTGCAGGTCTAATCTTATTTCTTCATGACACATAAGTAAATTATCAAATATGCAATACTTTTTATATGCCTGTTATAAGCAACAAAAATTCTGGAATTTTTAGCTATGTGTGTTGAAATACAGGTTTAAAAGCAAAATAATAAAAAAAAATAAATACATTTGTGGGTTTCTATCAGAGTACACAGCCTTTTAGCTAAGGAAGCTAAGATTGTGAGAAAGGTTGTGAGGTATTGCAAATAGGTCAAGGGAGATGATCCTTCCTATTTTTTAAGCACTGGTAAGACCATGTCTAGAGTACTGTGCCTAGTTCTGGACTCCCCAGTACAAGAGAGATGTGGACATACTCCAGCAAAGGGGCAATAATGGATCTTACAATGAGGAAAGGCTGAGACAGCTGGGACTGTTCAGCCCAGAGAAGAGAAGGCTCAGAAGGATCCTACTAGTGTAGATAAATACCTGATGGGAGGGAATGAAGAAGGTGGAGCAGTGCCCAGTATAAGGCCAAGAGGCAATGGACGGAAATTAAAACACATGAGATTCCATTTGAAGATGAGACAACGCTTTTTTACCGTGAAATTGCCAAGGACTGGAACAGGTTATTCAGTGTTGTGGTTTAACCCCAGCCAGCATCTAAGGTCCACACAGCCACTTGCTTATTCCTCCCAAAAGAGAGGAGGAATTGAAAGGTAAAAGTGAGAAAACTCATGAATTGAGATAAAGACAGTTTAATTAGTAAAGCAAAAGATGCACATGATAGCAGAGACAAACAATGAATTCATTCACTGCTTCCCATCAGCAGGCAAGTGTTCAGCCATCTCCAGGAAAGCAGGACTCTCCCATGAATGAGGGTTACTTGGGAAGAAAAACGCTGTAACTACAAATGTTCCTCCCTCCTTCTTCCCTCTCATTTTTTGTTGCTAAGCATGGTGTTCCCTTTGGTTGGTTGGGGTCAGCTGTTCCAGCTGTGTCTGTCTCAGCTTCTTATGAACCTCCAGCCTCTTCACTGGCAGGGCAGCATGAGAAACAGAAAAGACCTTGACACTGTGTAAGCACTGCTCAGTGATAGCTAGTATTATCAAGCCTGGTCACAAATCCAAAACATGGAACCGTGCAAACTACTGTGATGAAAACTAAGTCTATTCCAGCCAAACCTGGTACACTCAGAGAGGTTGCGGAGTCTCCATCCTCAGAAACACTCAAAATCCAACTGCACATGATCCTAGGGAACCTGCTTTTGCTCAACTCTGGCTGCTCTGAACAGAGAGCTGGACGATATGGTATACAGAGTTCCCTTCCAATCTAAACAATTCTGTGATTCTGTGGTAGCTAAAGCCTTTAAATAAAACAAAATATTAATAAGCACTTTGGTGTAGCAGTGGAAGCTTTATTTTTTTCAGTGTCTGTGTTGATTGGAAAAAGGTACTAGAGGAATAGTTCACTTGGAAGTAACATTGACAAGTTAAGAAAGTTCACAGAAAATTAAAAATGTTGGATGATGGAATTCTAATTTTTGAGGTTTTCCCTATTATTTATTTAACAAACTAAATGAAAAATAACATATCACTTAATGAAAATAACAGATGGCAAAACCAAAAACTATTAGTATTGCTGCATAACAATTGGTTAAAAAAATCAAACAAACAAAAAACCACCCTAAAACCTAAAACCAAACCTTAGTAGCCAGGAAGCAGTTTTTATTATTTCAAATTTATTCTCATGTTTATCAGGCTTGTCAAATCTATGTGGAAAAATCTATGTGGAAAATAAATATTTGATTGTTTGGTATTTGAATGTCCACATGATATAAAATACTGGCTTTGGAATAGGTCAAGAAAGGTGTAGATTCAATTGTTTTGTCTGTCAGGAGATCTGAAGCCATCTCTGTCTGCCTCTTATGTAATGGCCTGAAAACTAGTCTGTAAGACATCAAGCATACTTTTGAAAAATATTTATGTTTATATTGTTTTCATTATGAGGTACAGAATTGTGGTCCCATGAGTAAATGGTGCAGGCCAGTCTGCATCTGTATATACTGTCTGTAGAGAATGGAAATAGAATTGATTACCCCGTGTTCCACAACTGCATAAAAGAGAAGGAATAAATTATTTTATCTATACCCAGGAACAAATTAATATATATATATAGTGTTAACTATTATAAGGCTGAGCCTTGAAGTGGAACAGCAAATGAAGCAATCTGACAGCATATAGACCACGGGGAAGCACGTTGTGTTCATGTTTTTCTGTTTTGTACTCATATGCAGCCAGTTAGTAAGGACCAGACAGAAGACAGACCCAGCTGCTGTCATTCTCCATGTCCTGATAATTAAATATTTTATATAAATCAGAATCATGCTACTTTCAAATATCCCACAGACTAGTGGATTAAGATTCCTGTCTGAAGTGGTAGACAACTGTTAAGATTTAAGTACTTAATCAAATAGACTTACATACTTGTCTCTTATTTTTACAGATCCAAGGATACTTCTGATGAATTTTCCAAATCCTGCTGAGTACTTCGAGTCCTTCAGAGGAAGGATTTCTACTGTTACCAGCACCTCAGTTCCTTACTTCCTGAGCTATGATATCAAGCATGCCCAACTGGGATCAGCATATGACAGCCTTTCTTTAGGAATTTTCTTACTAGAAGCTAATAGTAATTGTGAATTTTTTTTTTCTCTCAAGAGTAAGAACAAAAACCAGATGCAAATAGAAGATTTAAAAACTGCATGCTCCTATTGAGCTATATTAAAGTCCTCTTACCTAAGGGCAATGTAAATAGCTTACTTCAAAACCTTTATGTGTTTGTGTCAGATGGGTTTTCATTAAAAGTGCCTAGTACCTTAGTAAATACCTCCTCCCTTGGAAAGGATAACCTTGTTGTATTTGCTTGAATTTCCTAACACTTTGCTACTCCACCCTTTCCTCCCCCCGATCCCATGAGTCTTCATGGTTTCTTGACAGATTTTTGAAGTATTAATATGGACTAAGTAAAAATATTTTGGCTTATTTTTTTATGTTCTTGCTTATATTTACCCTTCTTGTCAAATTTAAATTAAAAAGTCTATATTGATACAGTAAGCATCACAGCTGTTCAGTCAGCATAAAATATTCAGAGGAATTGCATGTCTGTCATAATCTTTTAATACTTGACAGTTATGGAAACGAAGGGATACTTCAGGGAATGATTTAACAAAATATTCAGTGATACATTGATCAAATAATTTTCTGTGTTTGATGAACCTATAGTGTGATATAAGGTGACGAGAAAAGTATTTAGGTAGTTTATTGCTTTAGTTTCTGTTCTAGATTAATTTAGAGTTTGGAATTTGATCGTAAATCTGCCATCCATACTGTTTTTCAAATGGTTTAACCACTGTAGAGAATATGACTTGAAGTATATGTAAGTTTGTGAAGTATTTAAATTTTTTTTTCCAGAATTTTTGGTTAATAATTTTAACATACAGTCTCCATTAACAAGAATTTATACTCTGAGCTGTAATAAATTTGTTTCATATCAACTCAAACAAAGTAAGTTTTCTAAAACCAAAATCTTTGGAAACAATCCCATACCATTTGCATGCCTTGCTTAGGTAAGCTTAGACTAGCTATCATGTCAAAATAATAGTTGTAGAGACATATAGTTTGTTTATTAAGTGTATGGCGACAGTAGATTGACTTTTTCCCTGGGGAGCCAGATTCAGACCAATAGCCGGTCTTCCTCCTGCATGTCCTCCTCTCTCTGCTTCTATATATCTGTTTGAAGAGAATAAATACCTGAGTTGCTTCTAAGTGCTGCAAGTGGTATTTTGTTCCTGCTGGTATTACTACTTACATGTATTGGGACATATTTTCTGCTTCCGAGACCTAAATTAGTATTACCTATCTTGACTGGAAAAGTAGGTCTAAGTCATTAACTACATTTATTCCACACATGCGTACAGTATGAACAATGGATATGCTTCTCAGGTGTCAGTTGCCATTCAGTTATACTGACGTTCCTACAGGTATATATGAATTTCCTACAGTGTGTGGGAGCGTCTCTTACATAATTTAGGATGCTTTTATGATACAGTTTTTAACATCTAGCTAAAGAGTCTTTATTAGATTAAAGGTGATATAAAGATAACTATCAAGTCTTTGCAGGAAAAGTTGTTGCTACATTTACAACAGAAGCTTGACTTCTTTATGAAAAGTGATGTTAGAAAGTTCATTACGTCAATTAGCATTTAGGCAGCACCTGTTAAATAGCAAAGACTTTTGTTGTCTACTTGGAGTGAATATATATGTTAAAAGATCATTTTCTTAAATTTAACTTTTTTTTTTTTTTGCTACCCTGTCATCACATCCAAATTAGAGATACAGTTCATTATGTGCACCAGCAGTGATATTAAGATGATTACTCTAGTTTATGTACCTTTTCTTGTTGTATTTAGTAATCTAATTATTTAATGATTCCTCAAACTTCTGGAATGCTAAAACTTCATAATTAAAATGTCTGTGCAGCTGTTGATAGCTGCATACTGTAGACTGACAAGCCCATGTAAATCTTGTTGTTACGGATTTTGCTTTTCTCCCTGTATCATGTTTGATTTCAAATTTTTTTTATCTGTCTTCTTTTTTTTTGAAGTCCTCGAATAACTGTTTTTATTGCTGTACTTTGTCTGTCTTTTTTCCTGTCTCACTAAAATCAGCAAATGTATTCCAGTTTGGGACTAGTTCAATTTATAAATAATGAATTATAGGCCTACAGCTATTCTTCAGAAAAAGGAATAAGGATTTTCTTAGACCTTTCACTTAGCAAAAGAATATAGCTGTGTTTTCTATCCTATCTTACATACTGACCAGGGAGATAGATGTCCTCCTCTAGAAAGGGCATGGAAGTTTTTTCCTTTCCTATGACTTAGTAAAGTAAAACAAAATACCAACCTCATCTGCATCACAATTACCTGTAAGTAAGAAGGATGGGACTTGAAAATGCCTGGGGAAACATTAACAATATTTTCTACATGCCAGAACAATAAAGGCATTAACAACAAGACATCACTATCTGTCAAATTAATTCTACATGCTGAAATCTTGAAATGTACTTCAATCTGCCACTTATTAAACTCAGATAAGTTCTCTTTTTACTTGTACCCCCTTTCTAAGCAAAAAAGTTTAGTCGTTCAGTCTTCAGTTTTGTAGCTTCTGTTCTATAACGTTCTTTTTTTTTTTTCATGTTGACTCCTGATTTTTTTTTAATATCCTTTTGGATAGTGTTAGAAACATGGGGTATTCACACAATTTTTATGAACCTATGTAACAACCTCAGTGCAAAATATGAAATGCCTTCCACATGCAATGTAAAATTTCCTAGAGGTAAAGCTGTGAGAAAGATAAAATATGAATGATGTAGCTGTTTAAATAATTTGTGATAGCTAAACTTATCATTAATACTAAACAAATTTCAATAATTTACATTTGAAAAGATGCACTACAAAAAGAATTACTTCCAAAACTGAAGGGTGCCAGGAGACTGAAAATAAGTAATTCAGTGGAAATAATTTCTATTAAAGTGAAACATGTATCACTAATTTCTAAAAGTTGGGTCACTGGAAAAAACAACAAACTTTTTTTTTCCTTCCCTTTAGGGAGTTAATCTGGGGTTGAAAGACATTTTGACAAAGTATGGAAATAGAACTGAGATAAATCTAAAAAGACAGGTGACAAATATTTTTTCAGTGCCTAAGTGGCTTGAATTTCAGCTCACATCTTTTGTCAGGAAGAGCAGCAAAACTCGTTTACCTTATAGAAAAGTTAAACTTTCCTATCCACCAACTTTTCCTATCTCTATTTCTTCTATTATATCACCAGTTCTCTTTTTAATTCTTAATTAGGCTTCCTAAACTTGCACCCCATGGAACAGGCATAATGCATGAAGTTGTATATAAGGAAAAAAGAAAATCTGCAGGCTAGAAACAGTACTTTCTCTCTCCCCTTTCCCATTCTGTAAAGATGCCAGTCCTTTTATAGAAGACTTTATTCCAGCACCCTTGGCTTGTTACCCTTCTGGTGAATTGAAATCATTGGGATTACTCAACAAGTAAGGGTTACAGCTTTGGTACAATTTGTGATAGCAATTTGTGAAATAGTTTCTTGTATTTCTTGAGAAATGTGTTTTCCTTTGTCACGTGTAGCGCCACACACTGACACCACTTTAATAGAAATGTACTTTGAATTTAAACATAGTTCAGTTTTGGCAACATTAACAGCTGGGCCTCAAATTCAAGAATTAACTAAAGCAGGGCATGATCAGCAGTTGTCCACCTTATGTAAAGGTGTAAATTTATGCCTGTGAACTTTGAGTCTTTCCTTCACTCTTCTTTGATTAACTCCTACTTACACTAATGAGTGTGATGTGCTTCCGTTGGGGCAAGAACATTCCTTTGAAGATGAAGAATGAAAATTCTCTCCTGCTTCATTTTGTCTCTATAATTTTTTTAAAGAAAAAAATATTTTAAGCTTGTAGCAGCAGTTAAATTTGACAGAAGAAACAATAATGCTTTGCTGTGTCCCAAACCTGTATCCATGCCTGTTTTTAAATGTAGTGCCATTGACTTGATCTATGATGTAGCAACTGCTTTTACTTAAAATACCTTTCCTGGAATATGTCATTTTAGATGACCTTCTCCTTGATGAGAATAAATAAATGTTTGTTATCTGTACTATTATTCCTAAATATAAAATGCCACCATTCCACATCAAAGTTGCAGATCATAAAAGCAGCAGAAGGTCTGCTTTTATATGCAGGTTTTCTTTCTTATTTTATACTATATTTTTTATATCTGTGATATGCAGAAGCATAGTTCTATACTACATGTACACTGTGTTGAATTAGATCTTAGCAAAGTCAGTAACTTCAACTGACTTCACTTGGACAGAAATTGTTGGAGCAGGCTCCCTTCCATAGTGAATACATATGTCATTTCACTTTATTGTTTTAAATCTATTTTTGGTTTATGCTTGTTCACAGCTTAAAACCTTCAATCCTGTTGAATTTTAGCCTCAGCTGCCGCTTAAGCTGCATGCTTGCTCGCTCCCACCAATGAGATGGGGAGAGAATCAGAACAGTTAAAGTGAGAAAATTCATACAATGAGATAAAAACACTTTAATAGGTAAAGTTTAAAAACTGTACACACACACAAAGCAAAATGAGGAATTCATTCACTACTTCCCATCAGCAAGCAGGTTTTTAGCCAATTTGAGGAAAGCAGGGCTTCATAATGCATAGCAGTTACTCAGGAAGACAAACCCTATCAGTCCAAACATCCTGCCCTTCCTCCGTTTGCCCCTCACCTTTTGTTGCTGAGCATGGTGTTATGTTACCTGGTACGGGATATCCCTTTGGTCAGTTGGGTTCAGCTGTCCCAGCTGTGTCCATCTCAGCTTCTTGTGCACCCCCAGCCTCCTTGCTGGCAGGGCAGCACGAGAAACAGAAAAGACCTTCACACAGTGTAAGCACTGCTCAGTGATAGCTAAAACATCCCTGTGTTACCAACACTGTTTTGGTCACAAGTCCAAAACATGGAACCATACAAGGTTCTGTGGAGAAAAATAGCTCTATTCCAGCCAAAACCAGCAGAAAACCATATGCTCACATATGCCATTATGTCCACATGACTGAAAAAGCACATTACATTTGGTGTTAAATAACTGTTAAGCATAAAACTAAATCATGTTTAAAACTGATGTTAATCACAGAATCACAGAATGATTGACGTTGGCAGGGACCTCTGGAGGCCATCTGGTCCAATCCGTATGTTCAAGCAGCATCAGCTACAGCCAGTTGCCCATGACCATGACCAGAGAGCTTCTGAATATCTCCAAGGATGGAGATATTCCAGATCTCCACCAGATCTTTGGGAAACCTGTGCCAGTGTTTGGTTACCCTTGCATTGAAAAGGCATTTCCTCATATTCAGAGGGAACCTCCTGTATTTCAGTTTGTGCCCATTGCCTCTGGTCTTGTCACTGGGCACTGCTGAGGAGGGCCTGACTTTTTCCTCTTTGCACCCTCCCTTCAGGGAGAATCATAGAATATCTCAAGTTGGAAGGGACCCATAGGGATCATCAAGTCGAATTCCCTGCTCTTCATAGGACTACCTAAAACTGTGCTATACGATCAAGTCATCCAAACACTTGAGAGGCTTGGTGCTGTGGCTGCTTCCCTGGGGAAGCTGTTCCAGTGACTGACCACCCTCTCAGTGAACATTTTCCTCATGTCCAATCTGAACTTCCCCTGGTGCAGCTTCATACTATTTCCCCGTGTCCTATCACTAGTTAACTGAGAAAGGACATGAGCACCTCCCCCTCTGCTGACTCTTGAGGAAATTGTAGACTGTAATGAGGGCAACCCTCAGCCTTCTAAGCAACTTCTCCAAGCTAAACAAACCAAGTGACCTCAGCCACTCTTCATACATCTTGCCCTGGAGGCCTTTCTCCATCTTGGTCATTCTCCTTTGGACACACTCTAAGAATTTGTGGTGGCTTGGCCCTAGCTGAAACCTAGGTCCCCATCAAGATCCTCTATCATTCCCCCTCCTCGAAGGAGAAAATATATGACTAAAGGCTGTATGTTGAGAAAATGACTCAGAGATGACTCAGTAATTACCATCACAGGTAAAACAGAGTAGACTTTGAAAAATTAATTTATTACCAATCAAATCAGAGTAGGGTAGTGAGAAAAAACTTGTCATGGTTTGGGTTGGGTTGGGCAATGACAAGACAACAGATCCTTTCCACCACCTCACACTCCAAAGAGAGGAAGAAGAGAGAGAAAAAGATTTATGAGTTTAGAAAAAGCTAAACCACTAATGAAATATTAATAATAAAATTAAAAGGAAATAATGAAAAAGATATAAAAAATATATATACAAAACGATATCAAGCTCCCAGGGAGAGCAGGCATTGGGAAAGTTCCAGGCTGGTCTCAGTCTGGAGTGGGAAATGGATTCGGGAACACACTGATGGGGATCAAAGGCAGACAAACTGACATTGTCTTCCTCAGGCATCAGTAATCAAAGAAAGACAGCCATCAAAGAAGAGCCCTTGAAGAAGAGCCAACCTGACTCCTTTGATCCCTCAGCTTTTTCACTGAGCATGGCAGATGGTACAGAATACCCTATTGGTCAGTTTGGGTCACCTGAACTGTTCATGCCTCCCCAAGATAATCCCTCCATGGGGTAAACGACCAGGTAAACTGACCCTGGTTGCCACAGCAACAAGTATAAGCAAGAGCCTTTCTCATTGAACAGAAAATTTGCTCTTCTCCACCCCAAAATGAGGACAAATTTAAATCTTTGAACACCTTCCTCCCACCCTACCCTTCTTCCCAGGCTCAACTACACTCCTGAATTCTCTACCTTCTCCCCCAAAGCAGTGCAAGGTGGACACTGTGTGAGGGGTTACCATCAATTCATCACGTTACCTCTGCTGCTCATGCCTTCTCACACACTTAGCTTTTATTGCTGTGCAGACACCATATGGTATGGAATATCCCTTTGGTCAGTTTGTGTCAGCTGTACTAGTTATGTCCCCTCCCAATGTCTTGTCCACCCTCAGCCTACTGGCCTTTGCTGGTGAGGGGAAATGTTGGAGAGGCAGTCTTGATGCTAGGCAAGCTCTGCTCAGCAGTACGCAAAACACTCATGTGTTACCAACACCTTTCTAGCTACAATACAAAGCACAGCATTATGAAGGGTATTATCATGAAAGTTAACCTCCCAGCCAGACCCAAGACAATCTCCATCACTTATGTCAAATCATTTGTGTCATGCTCAGGAACTGCATAATTTAATACATTTGTATAACTTCTAACTATCCCACTGTATTTAATCCTCGTTACTGAAATCCCTTCTTACCAAAACTTACACCTTATTACATACTTAAATTATTTTTATACCCAACATAGAAATTAATAAATTCTCATTAGCTGCTGTTTCTTGTCCCTTAACAGATATTCTCCAATTCCATGGGCTTCCTCCACTCCTCCAATGTCCTTCTTATATTCAGGTGCCCAAAACTGCACATTCAAGGTGGGGCTGCACCCGATGCAGTGTTAAATGGGACAGTCACCTCTCATGACTGATGAGCAATGCTGTGCTTGATTCACCCCAGGACATGGCTGGTCTTTTTGGCTGCCAGAGCACAGTGTTGACTCATAGTCAACTTGCTGTAGTTATATATATTGATGAGATCTCACCAGAACCTTATCTTCTCTAAGTGAAAAATCACATTTCTCTCAGTCTTTCCTCACAGGATAGATGCTCCAGTCACAGACAGATTTCTCCAAGTGGCACCCTAGAGATGGAGGGCAGCTGTGAAATCAAAAAGCTTAGAGAAAACTATTGCAGGCATGAAATGTTTTTCTAACTTCAGTGGATGATGGGCACTAATCCCAGAAGGAACAGCTTCCTATCATACCACCTTTGAAGACTGGCACAAAGTAGGAGTTAGCAAAGGGGCTGGCCTTTTCCAAGTTTTTCCCTGCTGTTCTTGTGGCAGCAAGATGTCACCTGTTCCTTTAGTCTGGAGTCAGGGATATACTAAGAGTTGTGTCCAGCACCTGATGCTCCTGATTTTTTCCCATATTTCTTGCCCTGAGATGCTCCCCTTCTGTGCCACTTGCAGCTTACAGGGGAGTAGAGAGTGAAACAAGAAGGAGACCTCTCATGACTTCTCCATCTTGGAGCATTCAAGATAGTGTTTGAGTAATGGAAACAGGGGGGAGTCCTAATGAAATGAGTCTGACACCATCTTGCAGCTCACTACAAGGTAGGAATTGGCAAAGGGGCTGGCCTGCCTTCTCGGGCTGGCTTTTCTTCTCAAGGACCAATGTGTCCTGGCCTGCATCAGGAACAGCATGGTGAATAGGACCCGAGAAGTGATCGTCCCCCTGTACTCGGCACT
>BJBW01007234.1:0-26680 GCA_004320125.1 Scolopax mira
TCAAGAAGAGCGTGGCCAGCAGGTCAAGGGAGGTCATCCTGCCCCTCTACTTTGCCCTGGTGAGACCCCATCTGGAGTACCATGTCCAGTTCTGGGCTCCCCAGTTCAAGAAGGACAGGGAACTGCTGGAGAGGGTACAACAAAGGGCCACAAAGATGATTAAGGGCCTGGAGCATCTCTCCTATGAGGAAAGGCTGAGGGACTTGGGTCTTTTTAGTCTGGAGAAGAGAAGGCTTAGGGGGTGGGATCTGATCAATGCTTATAAATACTTAAGGGACGGTGTCAGGAGGATGGGGCTGGTCTTTTTTCATTGGTGCCCAGTAACAGGACAAGAGGAAATGGGCACAAACTTGAGTATAAGAAGTGTCACCTAAATATGAGGAGGAACTTCTTTACTGTGAGAGTGGTAGAGCACTGGAACAGGCTGCTCAGAGAGGTGGTGGAGTCTCCTTCTCTGGAGACATTCAAAACCCGGCTGGACAAGTTCCTGTGCAACGTGCTTTAAGTAGACCCGCTCTGGCAGAGGGGTTGGACTAGATGATCTCCAGAGGTCCCTTCCAACCCCATATGATTCTATGATCCTGCCCGTGGGCATCCATGCCCTTTCACCTGCCCGACCTCCCTCCCGCCTTCCACCCGCCCAGGTAGCCTGCGACCCCAGAGGTTGGCACCTTAAAGATCAGATCTTGAATACCACGGGTGAGGAGACCATACAGGCCGGACAGGATGTATAGTGGCTATTTTTTTTATTGCTGTTTCTGGCATTAGTTGTTTGCTCTGCCGTTGCCCTCAGGAGCTCCGTGCAAGACAAGCTGTCCTCGCTCCCAAAGAGATTACTCAGCAACTGGGTGGAAAACCTTGTCTCGTCTCCTTATTGAACAAAAAGAGATTTACATTTAATAGTCCCGTGGGGAAACACCTCTCCTTTCACTTTTATGTCAGCCTATGCATTGGCTGTTTTACTATGTGAGGGAAGCTACCACCTATGCAGTTAAGCTGCAAGGCATTTTTATTAGGAGCCTGTTTTCCTCTTCCTCCTCTGTTAAAGTTAGAAGGAGTTACAGAGGAAAAGGTGGAATCTCCAGTATCCAGTTTTGGATCAAATAACCAAAATTTTCCATGCCTCAGTCAAAGAAAACACTGATCTATGAGCAGGCCAACAAGTTACCTTTCTATTTTTTATAAGGGACTTAAGACTATGGTCGTGTCAATAACCCCCTCCTCACAACTGTAATACTATCGTTCAACCCGTTTTAGGGGTAACCTCTGTTCCAACACCATATCCAACTGTTGGTCTCAAAGAACAAATTTAAGTTGGAAATTGCAACTTTTACAGTTTCATCTGAAGGCAATATCCAAACTGCTCTGTCCTTTTAATGCTTGGGAGCTCAGAGAGCTGATGGCAAGAACGCTGCTCCTCTCCCCTACTGCAAGGCAGTGTGTGTATAAGGCTCTGGATGCTGATGGTCATGATGTGACCCCCCCTTGGAGATGTTTCATGTGTGTGGTCCCCTTCCCTGAGAGCAGGTGAGCCCATATTGCTGAAGTGTGACTTCCAAAACAGAGCTTTCACTCACAAAGTTTTGCAGAAGCTTTAAGCTGTGTCCCTCCCTTTAATTATTTTCTCTCTGTCCTTGCAATATTCTGCCCCCTCTCTCCTGCCTTCGATGAGGTGCTGGTCAGACAGTCACAAAATTGCCTTCCCCTTGGAAGCTCAGCATAACTGTTCATCAAATGATGGGGTTGTATTGATTCCCACAAAACTTTGCACCTGGGGATAAAAACGCAGCAATGGGCAGTGCACATGCAATAACCCAGGGGTGTTTTCTCTTCAGAGTTGAAAGGAGTCATGACAGTTGCCAAGCCTAGATAATTTCTACCTACAGGATGGGGCTAACATGAAAAAATCCAGAAAAAATCCTGCTTTCTCCTGGTGTGGGCTTTTAGCAAGTAAGATGTATTATGTTCATCCTTGGCTATTTAAGTAACGCTGTCTCACTCTGTATAAAACAACTTATAATGTGAATGAGAAAAAAAATAGCTATGGATCGTGAAGCAAGTGGGAATGGATAATCAATTTTTATCACTAATATTGCGGGTAGGACCAATAACTCTGAATGAGTTATGAAAGTCCCTACTCTGAGCAGATGTGTCTCCTTTCCAAGCAGTCTCATTTTAGCCAAGCCTTAGTAACAGAAAAGAAAAAGTGTTGAGTTAAACACGTTAATACAAAACAAACATTTATGTTCATTGTCCATCATATTTCTTTTTACAACATAGGAATGTGAAATTCTCACAGGTGGGCTGGCCGTGGGAGGCACAATAACAATGGACTAGAAAAGCCTTTCAGCTTTAGAAACGTGGGTTCCAATCAAGCTTAAGTAAGTGACAGGTGAAATGGGGCTATTGATTTCAATCTAGTCCCGTTTGGCTACAGCAAAAACTCACCACAACAGTGTCTTAGTGCTTAAAGGGATGCCGTCAGCTAAAAGATAACGCTTACCGCTGGAAAACATTTGCAGTGTTATTCAGAGCAATTGAGACTACCGGACCAGTTGAGATTACTGGAGCTGAAAAACATCAGAAAGTAAATTTACCTCCCCACATTTTTGGAAGATATGTTCACTCTGTGCTTTTTGACAGTGCTTCCTTATAGATCCATACCCCAAATCTCCTTTCCAGTTACATGGTAGGGCAGACATGCTGCATGTGTGCAGGTCAGGCTGGGAAACACGTTTTCCTTGAAACTGGTCTGTCAAAGAAAAAGATGCACATGGAGTCAAAAATTCCCTGATGACCAGGTAAGGCCGCCATCATCATCATCCTCTTTATCAGGCCAAGTGGTAAGGTCTACCTGATTTTCCTTTCTGCCCATGCACCCCTCTGGCCAGCAGCCCACCTGGAAATCTACTGAAGAGTTTTGGCTACCAGGCCAGTGGCAACCTGCTGCGAGTCATGATGGTGGAGGAGGACAGCGTTACCCTCCAGTCATGTTACATGGGGCAGGTTCATCTCTGGGGGATTTACAAGTGAGTGCTGATGAATCCGCACATGGGTCAGGAAGCCTGTGTGGGAGATGATGGTCTGTTTCTGATGGGCTGTGCACATGAGTAATTTTGTGTCATTCAAGACTACACCTTTTGGTTAAGGTCTGGTACACACAGAAGTGAAAAACCTGGTCTTTGGTTTGTGATGGTTAAGGATAGATTGCATGAGGCAATCTTCTGAGAAAGAGAGAAGACGGAGCTTTATGAAAAAGGAAATACAGCTGTTGGGCTATAAAATCTACCAGAAGCCCTCACAGTCAGGTGTACCACCTGAAACTCCTCGTAACTTCATTTTGAAAAACCCCTTGGTACCAACTGGAGAGAGGGCACATGGACAGCATGGGATGGGGAGTGGTGTGGAGGTCCCTGAGCTAGTTGGGTGCAAGGGGCTTGGGAATGAGCACAGGGAGCTCTGTTTAAAGCCTGGCCTTCACCATCACTGCTTAACATCTGAATCTCTGGCCCGAGGTGTGACCAGCTCAGGACTATAGCAGGAGTCAGAGGCAGGGCTAAAATGCAAGTTTCTTGCTCCCACACTGCTCTTTATCTTTCCAATCCTGGCTGGTTGTGCACCTCTCCTGCTGCTGTTTGAAGACCCAGCAGGGCTCAGTGGAATTCTGTGTGGCTGCCTGCTTGGTTTCCTTACACTGGAGGATTTGTGTCAGAAGTTTGGCATCGCCAAATGTAATTTTGAATTATTCTGTAGCTCTCAGTTAATAAACTGCTTATCATCATGGAGGAATTGAACAATGCATTGCTCCAGTTGCTGCAGTGGGCCTTTTTTTTAGCCATGTATGTAAAATGTGCAGTTCAGAATGATTCTAAATAACTCTACATTTCCAGATTCACATTTTTAATTAAATAACATTTTTTTCTTTTGTTTCCAAATGGGCATGCAGTGTCATTTAAATCTCACGAACCTCCATGACTAGAAGATCTCAAGACCATGTAGATGCAAAGCTCTACTCTTGCTGCAGATAAGAAAATATCAGAGAATAATGAAAGAGCATAACTTCTGCCAAGCAAGCTCTCTGTGCAATTATGGTTTTTATTAAATCACATGGAAAAACATCAATTCAAAGTCTCTTCATAGTGACCCAGCTTCAATGTTATCTGAAGATTATGTTCATCCCTTATTTAGTGAGGCTGTGTGTTAGATTAGGCAGGGAATGAAGTAAAAGTCTCCCAAACCCTAGGAGAACTAGGATGAGCATAAAAAATTTGCTGGTGGTACTGTCTCCAACGCAGTACGGAGTAGTAGTACGTAGTATGAGCCTTCTTACCAGTGTAAGAAGGTTGGATTCCTAATGCTGTTCTGAAAATGAGCTTAAAACACATGCAATATTATGTTTTATAGATATATATACACCCCAGTAGTTTCCTTGGTGCTGTGGGAAGTCAAATACCTAGTGCTGGAAAAGATCCCCTTTGCTGCCTTGGACTGCTGAACGCTGTACGTGTCTCCTCCAAAACCACCATTTACTCCAGTTTGAGGTGAGGAACATCATTTAGGATTTTTTACTGACTTCCCTAGGTGCAACCCAGGCAAGACGAGTGTAAGGAGAGTGCTGATGTGCCTTCCAGTAGCATCGTTTCCCTTGGAAGCTGAGGAGGAGCCTGCTTTTGTTGTGCACCCCGCTCAGCCCTTCACCCCGCGGTTGTGGCGGGGAGTCTGGCAGCTCCTCTGCCCGCTCCCATTTCTTCCTGCAGGCACCACGCTATATATCCCTCACGAGCCTGACCACAGCTTTCAGAAACAGCCAATAAATCAACAGTTAAAAGGGAAGAGTAGACATGGGGAGCAGGTGCTTATTATCTGTGCATCTCTGGAGAAGAATAACCCACAGTGTATTTCCATGCCCATTTGAAATGGAATATGACCATGACCCTGCAAGTGGCTCTGCTTGAATTGTTCCTGGCATCATGTTTTACTCCTAATATTTTCATTGTCTGCCTCCATCAGTTTTACCTCCCACTGTAGCATTAATTTTGTATGTGAATATGGAGGCTGTGCTTTAAATAATACAGCATATGCTTTTTATTTGCCATGCAGAATAATATTTTTTTGGCTGATTTATCTTCCACCTGGACAAAATTATTTTTTATGATGGGTTTATTTCATTTGCTCCCACATCCCCAAACGGGGAGGGGGAAAAGAGAAATCTTGTAAACCACCAATAATGACAGACACAGAAATCTGCTTTGAAATACAAATTTACTGCAAAAACAGATTCTCTCCAACCATGCAAATGAAAAAATGCTGTCGTAATAACTTTAAGCTTGTGAACGCGTGGTACTACTGGAGAGAGCAATCTTCAGGCTCTTGTATCATGCCTTGCACAACGCTGGGAGCATGGAGAAATTCACGGACAGCTATAAGCTATTCCAGTAGAACAAAATTACACATATGGCTAGAGCATGGATTTAATTTAGCTCTTTTCAGAACTTCATCAAGAAACAAAGCCAGGACAAAACCCTGTGGTCTTTCGGTCTGCAGATTTGCCACAGAGCTTCACAGGCTAAGCTGCCAAATCTACCTCATTTCCAGTTTTCACAAGGGCTGTGGAAAAAGATGTTCCTTGCTATTGAAACAAGTTATCTTCAAACAGATGATCTGGGCTTCGGTAACAAAAGAAAAATAAATGTATGATGTACCTTAGTTTGTGTTCTACAACCCTGGAAAAGTCTGCCTTTTTTTTATGTTAATCTATCACCTATCATTATGAACAGATTTTTTTTTTTTTAAATAGAGCCATATGTAATCCTTAGCGCAACTTACTTCTGATTTTGACTGCCAGCTTTCAGTGCTTTTTGTAAAGCAACTAATAATCAAATAAATCCATAATAGTCATAGCAGTCGGAAAGCTCTGCTTCTATTTTTGGTTGTAATAGTTGTCTTTAACTATGCAACATCCTCCAGCCAAAACCACATTCTAATAGGAGTGCATATAATAAGGACACAAAACGCCTCCATGTCAGCTCTGAACTGCCAAGCTGGGAAAAGTAGGATATTCTTTCAGAGCAGCTTCCCTTTTAACACTGAATGTAACAAGAAGAGATAGGACTTTCACAGGAAAAACCTGCTGCTCCTAGTCCCTCCCCTCACTCCACATCAGATGGTAGAAACCCAAGCTGATGTCTCCCCCTTGGCATCCCCTGGCAGTAATTGGACAATTTGTTCCCACGCAGGTCCTCTTCTCCCCACACAAGGCTCTGCTCCAGCCCCTCATCCTGCCACATCCCTAAACTCTTTCTCCCCCGGCCAGCACAGAAAACTTCAGTGAAGATGGGACACCTTTGTTCTGCTCCATCTTCTTCTCTTTCTGAGCACTGAGAAGAGCATAAAATTTACCAACAGACAGTTAGGGACTGCAAATCGGGTCACTGGTTTAAAATGAGGAAATACAAGCTATAGGATGGGCGCATGATGTATTTGTTTCACCATCGTCCCAGCCTTGGCCCTTTCAAATGAAACCAGAGCTCCCGTTCTTCCACAAACTCCCCGGGAAGAAGGCATCTCCTGCAGGAATCGTAAGGCTGCAAGACGGGAAAGGAAAACAGTATAAAAAAGCTACAGTAGATGGTGCTAGACAGGTGCAGAAGACACCAGCTAGTCATTTGAGGATACCTGCAAGATTTACCCCTAAGCTAAGCGGTTTAGAAAATGTGCAATTTAGATTTATCAGTTCAGAAGGGAGATTCAGATAAAAACAGTTGAGCTGGTGAGCTTATTAAATGCAGAGCCCCACGCTGAGACGATGCTCACCTTACCACACATGCTGATGAAGGGGAAGTAGGGGTGTCGGTACCCACCGCATCACTCCCCACCCCAGCTGCACCCGGGTCAACATCGAAGGCAAGACGCTGCAGGGTGACAGGAAGAGAGGGACCAAGCTGCGGGCAGAGACCTTCCTTCACCCAGGAACTTCTCCTGGGAGGTGGCACCCTTCCTGCCTGTTGGGACAGGGACAGCAGAAGCAGCAGCAACGCTGCAGGTTACGGTCAGAGTGGGAAGCACAGATTGGTATTTCCTGATGTCAGCCCCCGTGTATCAA
Source organism: Scolopax mira (assembly GCA_004320125.1). Classification (NCBI taxonomy): domain Eukaryota; kingdom Metazoa; phylum Chordata; class Aves; order Charadriiformes; family Scolopacidae; genus Scolopax; species Scolopax mira. Next base: position 7,103 of record BJBW01007234.1, read on the forward strand.
CCCGTTAATGTCACAGAAAGGTGGGCTTGTGTATTTAATTTTATCAGGCGGAAGAACTCTGATATATGCTGCGCTCGGTTCACCGCTCCCGTGCAGATTTACTCAGCATTTTAGCATGCGTGCTGCCTCGCTGACAGAGATTAAAGGCTCTCCTCAGAGCCCCAGGTATTACACTCAAATGTATAAATCAGGGCTTAATATATAATATTTGTCCATAAAAATATATCACGGTGGCATCCGTTTGGCTATCTGCATATTAAATACCGTTACGGGAAGTCACGAGCTTATTGAGGATTATTTTGCTACGGCACTAAAAATCCCCTGCCATCCTAAACAGGTATCTTTTCTGCCAGAGCAGGAAAGGGTTGCAAAGAGGAAAGGGTTGCAAAGCTTTTACTAACGCCGTACATGACCCTGTACGTGTCCCAGCCGTGCCCTGCAGCACCGGGAACCCGCTCCCAGGCCAGCCCTGGGCGCTGGCTTACCAGGGCCAAGGATCACGGTGGAGATGACACCACGAGCCTCTAAAGGAGAAAATTGCATGATGTATCGCCACTCAGGAGCACCCGCCGGAGAGCTGTTTAGAGTGAGATTACTGTCTCAGAGGAGACTCTCATGCCTCTCGGTCACAGGGTTACTACGATGATGCAGTTGCAGCTTGTATGCGGGAGGCAGGAGGGATTTAAATGATGGCCGGAAAGAAAAGCTGGATCAAAAGCTCCACAAACCGTGTTCAGATTAACCCAGATTCCCAAGTCCCCAGCTTTGAGGGACTTGAAACCAGACAAATTGATTCTTTTCCCTTAAACAGAAGAAAAACGGGAGGGAGAGGATAAAGTTTATACTTCAGCCAGGAGTTTACAAGCAGCATTTTAGTCTGAAGGGAAACAAAGCTCCCCAAAATAAGAGTTCGTGCAGTCCAGAGGCCTTGATCCTACTCACACCAGTTCCATATTAGCACAGATATACAGATTTCTCTCTGTTTGCTGCTGACTTACAGAGACGCAAGGGAGAGAAAATCAGACTCAGTTGCAGTCTTTACCCCTTCATTCGCTTCATATTCAAGGTTTTGGGTTTTTTTTTCCTTATAAATTCCTATTATTAACCCAGGAGAAGCAAAAAAAAAAAATCCCTGGGATCCCTGGCGCATCCTTGGAGTGGCTGCAGCCTCATCGTGGATGACTAGACAACCGCCACTGTGCCACATAATGAGGAGCACACATGCTGCACGGGGAGATACTAATGAGGGAGCTACAGCCCCCTTAGCCCTCTCCAGTAAATCCGTGTCTGCAAGCCATGTTTTATTTATCAGGCTTATTATGGCAGCGCTAAGGAGCCATTTGAAAAGGGCTGCCGTTGTCCCGGGCGCTGCACACCACAGTGCCTGCTCTGAGCAGCTTCCAGGGGAAAAGGATGAGGCTGGCAAAAGGCAGGGGAGAGGCCTGTTTTACGCCGTGGCAGCATTTATCCCATCGGTGCCCTTATGGGGGGTTTCCGGCTTGCTTTGACCTCCTGGTGCTAGCTGAGCACCGCTCGGGAGGGATCCCAGGCCCCAAAAATACACAGCAACTGGCGAATGGACTTGAAGCTGAACTTGCAGTGATTTCCAGGAATGCCCCTGAGGAAACGAGGACTCGTCGGGCCTGGAGAGACCCGGCGGCAAATGAAGGAGCCAGGCGACTCGGAGGGGTTCCAGGAGAGGCCCCTGAGATGGCCGCCTCCCTGCCCGGCACTGCTCCCTGCTCCTGCTCCCAGCAGAGCTCCAGCCAGACTCCCATCCTTGTTTTTTTCCCCAGGCACACGAAACGCTGCTCCTCTGAGCCGAGCCACGACGCCACAGAGCCCTTGTTGTGTGGCTTCTGGCCGCGTGCGGCCTCCTTCAGATCTGCACGTGTGCCAGAGGGAAAGGGGATTTACAATCCCTGCTGCCTTCTCCATACGTCCTCTCCCTGACCCCTCCGCACGCCTTCCCAGAGCGTTCTGTCCGCTTTGGGGAATCACTTCCAACAGAAACAGGAGTGAAAGGCAGCTCAGTGAAAGATAGATAGCTGAGAGATGAGTAAATCTTCGCAAAAGTTACACCACAGGTCTCAGCAGGACTCAGACAAATCAGTCTGCATTCCTTTAACATATTAGATTTCTACTTACCTTCTTCATTAGCACGTTAAGCTACAAGGACTGATTATATGAAACTCGTGGAGAGGCATCAATTAAGATGACAAATTTACATACATTCCTTCTGGATGAGAAATGACAGGTTTCCTCAGTTCAGAGTTTGGTACAACTGGACTCGGTTTCAGAAAGAAGGAGAGAAGTGTTAAATGCGTGCATCTGTACTGCCACCCAAAAATGATGGAAGCAGTTCACAAGTTTGAGCAAAAATGTATGTCGAATAGGAATAGAAGGAAACGACTCGCAGTTTCCGAGGCTGAACTCTAATCTGCCATGTCGCATCGACAACAAATTACACGAGGAAGTGAAATCCCCAAGAGATGCTGCTCCTACAAGGCCGGCACAAATGGTGTTCCCAGGCTGCAGAATGCAACACTAAATATTTGCACATATTTATCACTTTTCGCCCACACGAGACCTTGTCTTATTTTGCAAACACTGCGCAGCAGAACAACTTCCCAAAGTGTAGCCATCGCTGGTCTGCAATGTGCCAGTGGCACCTATTTCGTGCCAGCACGCGTCCTGGGAAAAAACTGTTAACAAAGACGGTTTGTTATCCTGTTGCTACTGAAGAGAGAATTTAGATGGGCCTTGCAAATGGTACGAAAGCCCACGCAAGTTGACGGAATCATCTGTCTTTTCTTGAACACCACTAGCAGCATTGCTCCCACAGTTACCCTTTGTAGCACCAACCTGAATGCTATTGTGGCTAAATACCGGTGCACAGCTAAGTTAAGTACTTAATACTAGTAATAGCTCAGTAACAGTAATAGCAAAATAGCAATAGTGATAGTTCACCCCTGTTCTTCAGGAGTCGGCCACAGAAAGAAGGCCCTCGTCCGGAACGGGCTGAACACCAGTAGCTCTCATTCGCTTCAGGGAAAAGGAAAGGTTTTTAGGTAATATAGTAACTTATATGTGAGTCCTTCTTCCCCAAATAGTGGTACCAAATCTATTCAAGCAGAAATTTCACTGATTTTTTTTTTAGAGTTGGAAGGGACTGTAGAGATCATCTAGTCCAACTCTCCTGCTGAAGCAGGATTGCCCAGAGATAGAGCATGTCACTCAGGACGGCATCCAGGTGGGTCTTGAAAATCTCCAAAGAAGGAGACTCCACGACCTCCCTGGGCAGCCTGTTCCAGGGCTCTGTCACCCTCACTGTGAAGTATTTTTTTCTCATATTTGAGTGGAACCTCCTGTGTTCCAACTTACACCCGTTACCCCTCGTCCTCTCACTGTCAACCGCTGAAAAGAGCCTGGCTCCCTCCTCTTTCAGACCACCCTTTAGATACTTATAGGCATTAATAAGGTCTGCCTTAAAAAATGTGTTTTTACCTCCCCTGTACTGCTGGCCTTGTACATGAGGAGCGCTCCGTCCAGTCGAGGTGCTGGATAAAGAAGTCTGTTGCACATTGTCGTTTTAGTTTCCTTATCCAAGACCCCGTGCTGGGTGAGGGTAAGTGTTTACACCTTCCTGGACTGCCAGATAGCAAACGTGCAAGCTTCCTCATTGCTCAGGACACGAGATAAGGGTTTTCCAGCTGATTCTGCTTCCAGGTACTGCATGGCCACGATAACCGGCTCGTTCTGAAGAGGAAATATTTTAAACAAACGCCACTTGCGCAGAAAAGTTAGTGCCACAAATGGGATCGTCTTCTCCTAACAGGAGGGGAAGAAGAAAAGTGCTTCTTTTTCTCTTGCACGCACAGCCATCGCAATTACATACCACTGGAGCTAGAAATATGTGCTCCTTTATTTCATTCTAACCAAAGAGCAATCAAACCTACTCAGGCTTGTGTTAATGATATACGTTATATGTACCGGAGACATTTACACTGCATATCAAAATCGATCAGAACATAAGGAAGTTTAAAAAAAAAAAAAAAAAAAAGCCCCAATTGCCTTATGCCGTGAAGTTTGACTCGAGCATGATCTATCTCAGCCTAATGGGTTAGAGACACGCCTGCAGAGGCCACAGCACTGTATTAGTGCCACGCTAAAATGAGGCAACATTTACAGCCAAAAGCTGGAAGCGGACCGTGCGGCCTATACATTTTGGGAAGCAAAGAGGGCAGGTGGGGGTGAAGATGATTTCATGCTCAGGCCATAATTGATAGAGCATCACCGCACAGGAGACAGGGCGCTTCCCCCTCTGGTGCTCTTGCTACAAGCGCAGACTTCCCCTGTCTGCAGCGCCAAACTGGCTTATTTCTGTAAACTTTTTCTCCTGCCCAGACAGTATGTTCTAGCCACAGGTAAAATCTACAGTTTTAATTTGTTTGGACCCTTTTTTTGTTTAATTTGGACAGGAAAGTTGGACAATAAATGAATTTCTCTTGTTCCTATAGAATTATCTCATTTGCCAATTTATTGAAAGTTCAGCACACGCCATATTTCAATTAATGGCAGCAAAAATGCTAATGGTGTATTAATGACACACTGCACCTATATAAAGATGCAAATTACTGTTGTGGCCAATTTTCTGGCCTGGTGAGATTATATTCTTTTTTTCTTCTTCTTCTTTTCGTAGTGAGTTATCAGTGAACAGATCGTCATTTCACACCAGCCCGAATCGCTTCCTCCAGCCCAACCACAAGGACGCACTTCCCCCCTGCTGATGGTGAAGGGCAACCCGCCTGCCCTCGCACCTCTCACACCCGCGGGTCACCAACCGGTGCCCCGACGAGCGGCCTTCCTCCTTTCGTGCTGCGGCCTACAGCAGCCGGGGACCGGAGAGGCTGTAGGAAACCGGGACGGCAGGCCGAGCCGCCGCTGCAGGCAGGCGCTGTGCGGGCGAGTGGGAGTGAGTTCGGTTAAAGCCGGGCTCCATCCAGGACACCCGCTCCTCCCGCCGGTGCCCCCGTCGTCTCCCCGGGCTCTCCCGGCCGGCAGCCGCAGGCTCTCCCCGGCGCCGCTCCGGGCCCCGGCGGCGGGGCCCCCGCCTCTGCCTATTGGTTGATCCGTTGCCACGGCAACGCGCTCAACACTCCTCTACACACAAAACCCCACCCCAGCCTCACAAGCCGTTCTGCCCCACGTGACCCACGGCGGCTCTTCCAGCCAACACCGCTTGTTACCAGGGCCGCGCGAGCCGGCGCACGCGGGGGGGAAGGGAGGGGCGGGGAGAGAAGGGGGTTGTTGTTTCCGATTGGCTGCTGCTCGAGGCTCCCTGATTGGCTGGGCCCGGAGGTGAGGCTGTGGGGTGATGCCGGCCACCCCGCCGCCCATCCCCGGTCCCGACCGGTAGACAAAGGCCGCCCGGTCCCCCGGGGCTGGCACGGCGAAGCGCGGGAGGGCAGCCGGCCATAGCTGGCGGCGCCTCCTCCCCCCCCCACCTCCTTCTCTGCGGCCCCCACGCCGCGTAGGGCACGCGGTGGCGGGCGGGCGGGCAGCACGGCCGGGCACGCGGAGCCGCGCGGCCGGGCAGCCAATGGGCGGCAGGGCCCAACGCGCGCCGCACGCGGAGCCCGCGTGTCCCCGCCGCCTGCCCTGTCAGTCACTCTGCCCCGCCCCGCCTCAGCCCCTCGGCCCGCAGCTGCCGGCCTGGCAGCGGGAGGCGGGCGGCCACCTCGGGGCCGCTCTCCCCGCGGGGCTGAGGCCAGGCCGGGTTGGTGAGGGGAGCGGGCGGCGGTGAAGCGCTGCTCCATCACGGCGGCGTCCCGCCCGCCCTGCCCGGGAGTGCTGTAGAAGGGGGTGGGTGTTGGGGGTGTGTGTGTGCTTTCCACCGCCAGTCCCTTGTCTCACGGGAGGGGACGGGCCTGACTTTCCCGGGAACCCGGCCCCGCGGTTGCTAGCCGGGTTCCACTCGAGGAGGGGGATGCCCAACCGGTCCCGCCGCCCGCCTTCTACTCCCCATGGCGATGCCCTTCCCCCCCACCACCCCGGTGCGGGGCGAGAGGCGGAGCCGTCGCGGCCGCCGCCTTTATATCTGCCGTGTCGGCGCGGGGGGGGTGGAGGGTGTGCGTGTGGGGGTGGCGGTACCGGGGAACACCTCGTTTGAAGATAGGGCGCTTATAAATACGGCAGCGGGGATGGGACCGCAGCCACGGGTGGCGGAGGGCTGACAGCGCGGCGGGGAGCGGCTCCGGAGCACGGTGGGTGCCCTTCCCCCGCCCCCGCGGCGGCTCTCGGTGCCTGGGCCGGGTCTCGGCGGCGAAGGGGGGGGGGTGAGTGGTGAGGGAATTTTAATTTACCGGCCCCAGCTCTGTGGGGGGGGGGGGGGGTGAGAGAAGAGGGGATTGTGGGGCCGGGGGGTGCGTTTTGCCGCTCTTTGCACGGAGGGGAAAGCCAGCCCTGGGGGGGAAGAGGGGGGGGAACGAAGGGAAGGGATGGGGAGGGGAAGCCTAAAAAAGGAGATGGGGCCGGGGATAAAGGCGGCAGCGGGAGGGGATGGGATGGGAAGGCGGGAAGGAGGGAGGGAAGGAAGGAAGGAGGGAGGGAGGGAGGGTGGGTGAGCAACCCCTAACCCGGCGCCCACCGCCTCCCCGCAGGACTCTGCTCGCCAGCAGCCGCACAGCCCACCCGCAGCGGAGGAGGAGGAGGAGGAGGTTACCGCCGCCGCCGCTGCTGCTGTCGGAGGATCCCCGCGATCCGGACTCGCTTAGTCTTGAGCTCGCCCGCCCGCCCGCCGGCATGATGCAGATCTGCGACTCGTACAGCCAGAAGTACTCCCTCTTCAACGCCATGAACCGCTTCATCGGCGCCGTCAACAACATGGACCAGACGGTGATGGTGCCCAGCCTGCTGCGCGACGTGCCGCTGCTGCTGGAGGAGCTGGACGCCGCCGGCGCCGTCTGCCCCCCCCGGGAGGCCGCCCTGCCGCCCGGCGACCCCGGCGCCTACTTCTCCCGGCGGGACATGTACAGCCACTACGTGCTGCTCAAGTCCATCCGCAACGACATCGAGTGGGGGGTGGTGCAGCCGCCGGCGGGCGAGGAGGGGTCCCGCAAAAAGGACAAGCTGGAGGAGGGCGAGGGGGAGGAGGACCTGGAGAAGCAGTTCCACTACCACCTCAGCGGACTCCACTCGGTCCTCTCCAAGCTCACCCGCAAGGCCAACGTCCTCACCAACAGATACAAGCAGGAGATCGGCTTCAGCAGCTGGGGGCAGTGAGCGCCCCGGGGTGGGGGGGTGGGGTGGGGGGAGGAGGAGAGGGCGATGGGCGAGGGGAGCGGGGGGAAGGGGACACCCGGCTCCGCCGGTGGCGGCGGGAGCGGCGCGTCCCCGTCCCCGCCCGGCAACGCTGCCGCCACCGCTGTGGAGGGCTGAGCCCCCGGGACTGGGGCTTCCCTGCGACCTCCCAGGACTGCAGCCGGTTTTCTACCAACGCACAAGCGAGAGAGAGAGAGAGATGTAAATTAATCAATACTAGTTTATTAATTATTTTTTCCCCACCCTTTTTTTTGGTTTTTTTTTTTTATTATTCGGTCTGGAGACCGAAAACCCGTACGTGTGCGAGGTGGTGGCGTAGCTGGCAGATAAGAGGCTCGACACAAGCCGATGAACATGACAAAACTGGCATAAAATTGCTTCTGTTGCCCCGGAGGGAACCCCTCTGTGGTGGGACAGATGGCGGGTCCCACGGTTGTACATGTACTGGAGTTTTATTTAAAACTTTTTTTACTCAGATGTAGAGTATATTCTAAAATAAATGCAAATGTATTAACTAAAAGTGACTTAAAACTTTTTGGTATATGATTTACCTTTCCTTAATTAAATGATATTTTTAATACTTGGCATTCTTCTGTTTTCTTCTAAGTTATTTCCAGAGCTGCCTTACTAGACAGAGAAATCTGTATGTGCAAGAGAGGGTTTTTGTGGCTTTCTTTTTTCTTTTTTTTTTTTTTCCCCACGAAGGGAGCAATTATGTAGTGATGAAAACTCAGCATATCTAAAATGGATATTAACTGCACCTTACGTGGCCTGAGTTTTGGGTAAGCTGTTCCCAACCGGACAGTCCAGTTGCTCTGTGAGATTGCTGGCGTGAAGGTCAGTGGCCCTTTAACAAAATCTGAGAAGATCTGTCATGGTTGCATTGCAGGCAGCGATTCATGGGGGTTGGAGCAAAGCCTAGGAATGACTTGCTTTTTTCGGGAAGTATCTTGATGCACCGTGGGGAGCTTTTTTCTCTCCCTCCGAGTAGGTCTGGGATACTTGCCTCCCCCATCGCTTGCGTTACTTTCTTTCCTCTGTAATCCTCCTTGGATACTAAGAATTAATTGGTTTTATGGTACACAAATTGTATTGATTTCTTTCTGCATTTTTTTTTTTCATTTGCTGAAGTAATGTGCCTCGGAACTGGGTGTCTATATCTTGTTCTAATATTAAAGGTGTACTTACTGGTTACAATACAATGTGCATATCACAGAGGGTAGCCATTTAATAAATACGTACGTCCTTCCATAATGTACGAAGTTTTCTTCTCAGGCACTGAAATGTCAAGTTTGTAGACATCTCTGTATACTGAAATTTCACTTTGTATGATTGCCATCAGATTTAGGGATTGTTTGGTGTTTGGGGTTTTTTTTGTCTTCTAGAACCAGAATTTTTTCTCTCAGCTTTAAGGATGCTTTTGCTTAAATTCAGGTATTTCCTAGCAGTTTGTTTTTCAGCGCGAGTGTTAGAACATTGTAGTAAAGCATGAGCAATCCAGACGTGGCACTAGTTGGCAGATGTTTGTATAGTTAAAACAATCGGCCTACACGTATATTTAAAAATGCATATTTTAGGCGTCTTTCCCTTCTAGGGTAAAGAAGAACTTTGAAAGGCCGGAGGATTTTCAGCTTGGCAGCGCTTGCTCTTTTCCTAATGTTTTTAACTCCTTCTCCCCCCCCCCCCACCTTGGGAAGATGCCAGGGAAAGAGTCAGGAAGGAAGGAGGGAGAGGGATTGCCCTGGTTTCCGAACGTGTCGAGCGCCGTCCAACTAACGCAGTGGGAAAGATGCGGCGGCGCCTTGAACCCTGGATGGTGAAGTTTTGCTCTCCTGAAGGCGAGGGAGGGAAGGAAGGATGAATGGAGGGAGGGAGGGAGAACCTGTTCTGCCACCAGGTTCCCCTCTGCCTTGGGCTCTGCTGGCTGGAAACCACACTGCAGCCTCTGCTGGGGAGCTCTGCCCATAGAGCCTCAGACAGGGGTTTGGACAACTATGTTGTCCAAGAGACAACGTGGAGCTGGTTTGGGCTGTGAGTAGCAGCATCACAGCAGTGTGGTATCACCGTAAATATTACATCCTTTCCAGAAAAGTTTTGGTGAAGGAGCAGCTCAAAACCCGTGCTCTTCATCAGGGAAGGTGGAATTTCCTTTACGGGTCAAGCCTTGGGTAGCAGAGGAGGTAGGGTGATGCTGCGACTCAAGGGTTCGCCTCGCCTGAGTGACTAACCACCCCTGCCCAACTCCACGTGGCTCCCGTGTGGGTGTCCGGCCACACGGCCCCGGGTAACCCCAGTGCAGCCACAGCAAAACCTGCTGAGGCTCAACGCCGGCAGAAGAGACTGCCACCCATCCCCAAGCTGGGACCTGCTTTAGAATTCCCCTGTTTCAAGGTCATGGGAAAAGATGGAGGCTCTTGGGATGCAGAAAGTGATCTTGTGATGCAGGGGTGGGGGGAAAAAAAAAAGCCTAACAAACAGAAAAAAACAAGAAGACGTTTCTCCTGCAAAGGACAAGGGATGGGACTTGGCTGCTGTGGAAAACAACTTGGCCTAAAAGTTGGGCAATTGTGGACATGCTACCTCCTGATGTCACAGTAAACAACGATGAGATGGCAGAATCTTAACACTCAGATTTTGTATATTAGATGCTGAATTGGGAAAAAAAATTCCATTAGTGGTGCTAACATAATACAATTAGGTTTATTATTAGGAGTTATGTTTTCTCCTGAAGGACTAGATCATTTTAAGTGCTCATGATTGGATACCAAGTTCAGGAAACCTTTAGTCTGTTCTGGTAAAGTGATTCTGATATCTATAAGAGATAATGACAAATGACATCAGTCTAACGTAAAAGTATCTTTATGATTTCTAATATTTTGATAAGGAGCTCCAACTCTAAGTCATAGATGAACAAAAAAGTGACTTGCCAAACTACAGTAACAAACCAGGGGAAATACACATATTCACTGTGAGAGGCAGTTGTCATTTTTAGCTCACTTAAAGTGAAATAGGCTCAATATACGGTAAGGCAGACATTAGAAGCATAATAAATAATGAGATTCAGAACAGTTTGCACTAACGAATTGATTCCAGCAGAAGGTATGTTACAGCCAAGAAGCCTCAAGGACGTTGCTCATGGGATGCATCAGTTAATATACGAAAGTGCCTGGTACGTGTCATTATAGTTTATGAGTCAACTCTTATTTTTGTGTATGCAGAAGAACCAGAGAGCAAATCGGGGGGTGGGAAGAAGGTAAGTTTTTGTTTCAAGCCGTGTATAGATATCTGTACAAAAAATAAGGGCATTGGGGATGGGTGGGAGTTCCGTGGGAATAACAGCCTTGCAAAGGTTGCTTTGGCCACTGACTGCTGTCCTGGATGGATGGATGGATGGATGGATGGCAGGCCTGTGCTGGATTCCAGGTGCATTTCAGGAATTTTATCTGTCTCTGGCACCATGAGGTTTTCACCATTCCTCTCTGGAAGCCAGCTGCCATACCCCTTTCTGCCCAGGAGTGGATTAGAAATCTGAAATCAGTATCGTGACACCCACTTGGACTAGACCCAACTGCTGCAGTCCCCTGGGCTGCATTTCTCCTCGGCTTCCTCTCCAGCTCAGAAGCCCTTTTTGCTGCTCCAAAGGTCACTCTCTGGTCCATGCATGGTGGAAGGGGGGCAGATGAGGCTGAGTCAGGCGAGGCTGCCATCTTCCTACTTTCTCTCTGAAAGCTTTTTTCTACCAGAAAGTTTTATAGATGAAGATATCTGCATTTTGTGGTTTGTTTGCCTCCACTAGGTTCTTGCACCAAGACAGAGGAGTCATCAGTAGCTCAGCTTAGCTGAAAGGTGCACTACTATTAATGGCCAGATGGAAGGTTATATTAGGTTCTCAATATTACGGAGCTAAACTCTGCACCATGTTCTACCAGGGAAAAGAAAAAAAAAAAAAAGAAAAGGATAGAAAGCTTCTCCTCTTTGTGCCTATGGTTTTGGTACATGGCTTATCTCTTCATGGAAAAGCCTGCATTGATTTTCTTCCACAGACTTACTTCCCTGAAGCACTATGTATGGGGCAGGAATTGTTGGGAAGTACTGCTTTTGATTACTTATATCTGTAAAATTGATATATTTTTATTACTTGTGTCTCACTAACAGGTACTATATTCCTTAAGAGTTCAAAGATCTTGGGTGATAATACATACAGGGAAAAAAAGAAGAGGGAAAGAAGAACCTGCCCTAAAGTCTGAGGGGAGTGCAAGCAAGGTGAGCATTGCAAAAGTTCCAGCTTTGCTTGCGTTTTCCTGTTATTTGTTCTTGTCACCTCTAAATAAGAAGAATTACCTGAACGCATTAGTTCTAATGCTGCAAAATTGTTTTCCTTCCAGACCTCAGACTTGCATGACAAGTTTGGGTCAAAATTAGTTTTAAGGAACAAAGTTAATAAACTCCTTTCCAAAAGGAAATTTGCAAATAGGCATGCAGTAATTGTATATCTTTTTGTTGGTAGTCAACTACCAGAATTGACACTCTTTAGAAAAGTGATATTCCTTCCCCATTCAAACACACTCATATTTACTTGACCCGGAGTGATGGAATGAGGAAAACACCTTCTAGTTTTTGTGCTTTTGAATTTTATTCTGGAAGAAATGGCTTGAAAAAAAAGCTTGGAGAGCTTAGACACAACACAGGTGCTTCTGTATTAAATCACAAAGCAGTAAATGAGCTTGCCTCGTGATGTTTGTAAGGTTTGCCATAGTATCAATTAAAGCATTGTATCTTTTGATCACGTTTATCTACATACGTCTGATTCTAATGTAGTTCTTTCTTTTCTGGCCTGTTTTACCTCAGCAACTTTGGGTTGCAAACAACAGGGTTGGTGTCCCACAGGCACCCCTTGAGACCAGCTGCATCTCCCTTTTCATCTGTATTTGAACTGAGAAGATGGGCAGAGAGCCCAAAGCCGTGATTCAGAGCGTAGTGCAGCAGCGTGGCGACCCCCTCGCTGTACAATTGACATCGTTTGGTCATCAGAATACGTGCTGGAGCAGGAAGAAGGATGCAAGGTGAAGCTTCCCTTCAGGGATTTCCTTTGAATTTTGCTGTGGTGGGGAGGGAGGAAGGCAATGAGGAGGTTTCTCACCCCATACCCAACGTGGGTTTTCTCTGGGAGCAAAGAAAGGCAAATGTTGGAGCATCCTTTCACCCCTCCTGAGCGGGGGGACTGGTGCCCATACACAGCACACTCAGAGCAGAAGAGGCTTGTTTGAGGTCCAAGCTGACAGCTTTCGTGGTTTATCAAAACACCTGGGAGTTGACAGATTTATGACTTGCTGAGTCAGCAGATGTTGCATGGATGGAGGCTGTTTCAATGGAGAGACTAGATATGTTAGACAGACTGCACCCTCCTCGCATTTTTTCATGGGTCTGTGGGAAGCCTGACCAGTCAGTTGATTTCACTTATACCACACTCGGAGGAGATTTTACTGGAATCTGAGAGTGAGGGGTTTTTTGTGTGCAAATAAATTGTTTTAGTTCTCAAGTATTTCAGTATAACATTCTGCTCCCCTCACCTCTTTTGCAGGTAGATGATCTAAATGCAGATCCTAGGAGGATCTGTTAGGTGTCAATTAGATGTACCTCAGCAAAAACATTTTTTTCCAGTTTTAATATCTATGCTTTTGAGGTACTGTATTTCATCTTACTCACATTTGAAATGACTTTCCCAGGCTTGTCTTCACAAAGAGGGGAATGAGCATCCTCCCCTGGAAGCCTGGAGCTTCTTCAGTTTTCTGGTGGGATAAGCAACCTAGAGAACTTCCTGCGCTCTGGATCAAGTTAGTTCACATTTCGTCCTTATTATCAGGCCATTTCAAAATGGGAATGCATGTACTTTTCATGGCACGTACTTCTGGAGCCTGATTGTATGCCACTAACTGAAGAGCTAGGCAGAACTGCACTAGTTAGCGCACACTGAGAGATACAGCAGTATTCTGCTTTTTTGCAGGGCCAGTTATAAACTTGCCCATTTAGAACACCGAAGCTAGAAGCTGACAGAAGCCACCAACTCAATACAGTTTTCAAGCTTGCTAACCACAGAGGAGCCTGCTCCTGCAGCTGTGAACAGCCCACACAAGGAAAGTGCCCCAGCCTTTCTTTGACTCAAACACCTATCGACCTCACACAGATTTTTTTATCTGTAATATCGAGTAATACTCAAGATGTCTCAAGCCACCTGCCTTGCTTCTTGATTTCCTATGTGTGCTGTCCATCCCCTTCTCCTCATGTACTCTTTCTTCTTTCCATGGAGGCCGTTTCTCCTGTGGACATGTCCTTGCTAATGCCCTTTCCCATCTCTCTGAGACTTTGCCTCCCTGAAATTCCTGGTAAACCAACCTCCTTTCATCACCCAGACAGGTCTCTGTTTTGAACTGAACTGTAATTGATAATAACAGCATATTAGGTGATTTCATGATATTTCCTTGTTTGAATCATGCAATTAAACCTGGCTTCTTTTATTAACCTGTTATTTTTCATGTGGAGGCACTGCTTTTTTGAAAATGTTTTAATAATGATGGCTGATCACCAATCTGTACTTGGAGAAATAAACAGAGCGCCTAAATAGCTGTGCTGAAGGCAGAGCCAACAATGCAGAAAGCTGGTTTCTGTCGCTAATGTGTGCTGTGCTCATCTTTTGATGTGCCCTAATAATTGCCATTAGTATTAATTGTAGCGTCACACTCACACTGAGAGGAAAATACACCTGTGGTGAGCCTGTACAGTGACAAGGAAAAGCAAGGGAGCTGGCAGATCATGGCCTTTGCACTTATGACCGCTGTCTTTTGCATTCAGGCTCAGCATAATGCACAAAAATGCCACATGTAAAGAAGTTGAGAAGTCTGGTTTTAATGAGAGAGAGAGATGGTGGGTTCCTTTCAGCTTTCACTGGTATTGCTAGTAAAATATTTAGCAAAGACTAAAATAATTCCTCATCTAGGTGAATGCAGTCATGCAAGTCTTATTTTAAAAACCAAACTAAGAACACACGCGATATTTTCAAAGGGCTACGTACTTTTAAGACCCAGGGGTGGCTAATTCTTGACTTGCTTAAGCCTATGAAGCACCAAGGGGGCTGGTTCTGTTCTGGTTCTGATTCCCCTGCCCTCCACCCCTGTCCCTGTGAGCTCCCTATTTCCATTGTGCTGGCACCAGCTCTCATGCAGCAATGAAGTTACCAGACCAGGGAGCTGATCCAGCTGAAAATTGACAGAGGAAAAAAGCTTTCAGCAGTACTAATTCCCTCATTCAGCAGAAGATGTGGCTGCATTAACTGCAGGGTCAGTGGGGAGGAAGGGTCAGGAACAGGCTGCCAGGAGGCAGAGTTAGGGACCTCCCCTCTTGGCAGCCCCTTTCATGTAGATCAGATTAAGCAGGTTGTGAAAGTGTCGTCCGAGTCCCATCTTCAAAGGAGATTTGTATGCAGGTGAGTTTGAGCATCACTGAAACCAGCAGCTGCTCAGGTCAAGATGCAAGACTCGGGCATGGCAGCGTGCACTGATGTGCCACTTCTCTCCCAGGAGCTGGGTCCTTGTGCCAGAGCCTGCGGTCCCTCAGGAGGCAGCATCCGTTCCCCACGCCATCCTCCTCTGCAGCTGGGAGCAGGACTCAGCACAAACCGCTTTGTGAAAGCACTCAGGAGACAGGGCTGGTTCCACCTCAGCCCTCTGGTGTCTCCATCCCCTCGCAGTGGCCATCACCAAGAGGAGAAGCTTCCATGTGGTCTTTAAGAATGAGACACTCGGCTCCTTTGGAGCACAGCACCGGCGATGCTGTAGATGCCAGATGGCTTCCCAGGAGGCCAGTGTGAAGCACCGTGTCCCAGCTCCCTGGAGAGTGAACACCCAGAAAGTGTTATATACACCATGGTAAGCAATTTTGCTTGGTAGGGAAGGCTTTAATATTTATGGAGTGTGTGGGAGAGAAAGAACAGCAGGAACACTGGGTTCATCTTGTGTGCAGGCACTGATGCACGCCAAGTCCCAGGCCTTGACACAGGGATGGAAGCCCAGGAGTTGCCCTCCCAGAGAGCGCCCTGAGCACAAGGTCTCTCTTGCTCTCTAATTAAAGCATGCCATGCAAAATAAGGCTGAGACCAGAGGGCTGAGAGCTAGGAGAGCAGGTTTCTCCTGAAGGGACTGGAACCACTCTTCAAGAGACCTCGAGAAGGGAACTTGACACCACTTGAAGGACTGAAAATGAAGTCTCTGCTAGCTCTCAAAGTTGCTACTTGCTAGAAAGTGAGAGTATTTTGCGGAGAGCCCTTCTCAGCAGACAGGCTTGAAGACCACTGACAAGACTGAAACCATTTCTCTTGGGGGCTGTGATTTAGAGGAGTGCAGATTTCTGCACAGCTCTCTCCTCTGGCTCAGCTCACCTTCTGCAGGAGGTAGGATCTGGCTGTGCTACAGGAACACTCTTCTCTTGCTTCCACATCACTGTGTAAGGAGGTTTTCTGTTGCTGCTGCTGGAACCGGAGCGGGTGGAGAGCTGAGGGAGGCAGCCTCTCCCAGCCAATTTTGCCCCATTATCTCTGCTGGGTAGGCAGCACTGTGCGGCAATGGCTCTCCCAGCCAGGCTTCCTCTCGTCTCCTCCCTGTGGCACTGGAGTCTTGCCATGTCCCGCTCCACCTCTCCTCCTCTTTTCCCTCCTAACTCTTAGAGCCTGGAAAACACAGGCAGGTGCAGGCAGGAACTTGTACCATCAGGAAAAGAGGAGGAGAGATCGCCTGTTGGTTTTGCCAGGGGATGCTGCCTTCATGGGAAGGGAGAGCAGAAATGAAGGGTGCTAATCCACAGTGGTTTTCCAGCCTGATTTATCTCCCCTGGGTCCTGAAGTCAACCCTCCCTCTAGGTGAACTCTGAAAGAGAGGCCGAACAGTTCAGTGCTTGCAAGAATAAGGTGCTTTTGTCAGGCTGCAAATAACATTTTAGAGAGCTCAGAGCTTTGGTGTGAAAGCACAGGTGTTCCTTTGCACTGTCGTGGCTTGGTGGATGAAGGGAATGGAACGCAAAGCTTTATATTTTGAAATTAAATGTTTTAATTCTGCCTTTGCATCCTTTACCAGATCTCAGAACTGAGCAGTGCCTGTATGGACGCTGTGAGCCCCGATATGCCTGGTAGTCCCCAGGAGCTGTTGCACAGGCCAGGGAGCTGCTGTGGAGGGTTACGTGACCCTGGCTGACCTTCCTGCTCAGCTTCCTGTCATACAGAAAGTGGGAGGCAAGGGAGGATGTTGTTCACCAAGCCTTCATCTGATGTGGAGTCCTCAGTCACGTAGGGCAAGGAATATGCCTTGACATCCACAAGTGCCCTTTTGGTCTGCATGTACGTAATGGCTTGCCCAGAAAATCCTGGGCAAGGGTTCTCATCAGATACGTGGCCCTGACCCATAGGCTGAACCAAGCAGACATGCAGGGTGAAGGTGTTGATGATGTTGATGCTGATGGGATCCTGCCCTCTGCAGCGAGGGTTGGGCTTCAAGGGTGCCATGTCGGCTCTCTACTTCTCTTCTCCTCCTCCTCCTCCCCTGACTCAGTGGCCAGGGTGCAATGGCTTTCTCTGCAAAAGCTAGGCTTGGTAGAGACTGGCTGCTAGACTCTGAAACACTGTGCTTTTGACTGTGTGTTTTGGATAGGATCCCCTTCCATCTGCATTGATGCAACTATTGTTTGTATACATGGTTTTAAGAAGGGATTTCCCTTCCTTCCTCCTCCTTTTAATATCGTGCAGCAGCTAGAAGCAGGGAAGAGAGACTGGCGCCATATGACCAACCAGCTGTCTGTGGACTGTCAGAGCATATTGTGAGGAACACAATGTGACTACCTTTGATGCTTGATCTTTCAGTCTCTGTTGGCTAAGCTAAGCACTGTCTTCTTTCCATTCAGTTACCCTGAATGTCACATGCTGGGTCAGTGTGTGCCTGATGTGCCAGTATTTTGAGTAAAAAAAAGGTAATGCGGTCCATCTCCAGTGCATGGTAAGAGCCCCTTCCTAGAAAAGCAGATTGACTCATGCTGTCTGAGCATCTATTCCCGAGTCATGCTTTCTGTTGTAGAGCAATGTCTTCACTTTTCTTTGTTTCCCTTTTCTAAATTGTTTTTAAAGGAACGAAAGCAGGCCACCTTTGCTCGAGCCTCAAGGTAGCAAACATAAGTGGTTATGAGCGACAATACAAAAGGATGTGGAGCGAAGCTAAGTATAGATGCCACATGTTGACTAGTGTTGGAGAGATGCTAAGTTGTCTTTGACCTCAGACCTCTCAGTTTTCTTTGCGGAGGAAGCACAAATGCGTTTTAAAGGTCTTTTCCATTATTTTTGAGTAGCACGGATATATGAAGATACGTAAGTGTCCTTAAGTTTCCACTAGCAAATCAAGATGCTCTTATGGAGGGAAAGAAAAGTACCCCGAGGTGCACCGGGAACACAGTGTGTGATCTGTCACTTCTGCTGGGGTCCCTTCAGCACACTGCAGCAGGGAAAGGCAGTTTGTGGGCACTGGGGAAAAGCTATTCTCTGTGCCACTTGAGGCATTTATCAGATAAGGGCTTTTCTGAGGACGCCTCCTCAACTGTGCTCCCAGATGCAGCCAGTCTCTAGAACTGCTAGGTGCAAGCTCTTCAAGTGGAAGTTTGATGTGTGGAGTCATGATGTGTGGAGTTTGGGTCAAGAAATTGACCCAAAAAGGGGAGACGTTCTTTCAGGAAAGAGAAAAAAATCCTTTCATTACTAATCAGATAAAATAGTAATTTCTAGGAAGCCACACTTTCTCTAAATTGGCAGATCTGAGTTCTCCCAATATACAGATGACACACTGCTATTTTGCCAACAGATATACTGCCTTAGTTACCCAGGAATATGTTGTGTTTTATTTGACAAGTCATAAAAACATGGTCTGCTTTACTCCTCTTTAACATTCTGATTTTTAGATATGGAGGTACGGTCCTATGTATTCACCTCTTCAAGGAGGACAGATTCCCATAAAAACTGTACGATGATTGTTATTGATTTTTACCAATAATATGTTCTTTTTTGTCTGTCCCTTCTTCCTTCCCTCTTGCATTATTTATACTGCAATCCTTTCCCTTCTGGTGCACATCAACATGATTATCTTTCTTCCCAAACTACACACTGCTGTTTTTGAAGCCTACTGATTTTAGCAAACAAGTTTCCAGCTATTATTTTGGGGTTGTAATTCATCTGAATGGACATAGAATTACTTCTTTTCCTTCCTGCAGATATTTCTCGGAATTTATGAAAGTCTGTGGAAAAAGCCACACTATATTAATTCAACTTTATGGACTGAGATTAGGACATGCAGCTAGTGTCACGTTGTACCTGCTGCAAAGCCTCCACATGTCAGAAGGAGCTACTGAGTCCACTGCCTGGAGTAGAAAGTTTGAGTAATCAAGAGAGGGGAAATGGTGAGTAGTGTATGTGTAGAGTTGTTCATTATTTCCATCTCGGCTACTGCTGTAGGAAAGAAGGGGAAGTGAAACCTGCAGAAACCTAAATCTGATTGCAAGCACACTATGACAAATACACATAATTTATGGCTGATGCACTTAAAGAACTGTGGTGGCTGGATAAGGCAAGCCAAGGCAGTGCTAACTTATTAGCAGAATTTATTTAACAGAATACATCTGATCTGAATGTTGTCGAATTAAAAGATTTTGAATTAAATTTTCTAAGATCCTGTTTTTCTTTCCTTCTTGCTACATATTCTCTTTCTTTCTCTCTCTGTCCTTTTCTTAAAGAATCATAGAATCATCTAGGCCAGAAGGGACCTCCAAAGGTCATCTAGTCCAACCCTCCCGCAGTCAGCAGGAACACCCCCAACTAGACCAGGTTGCCCAGGGCCTCGTCAAGCCTCACCTTGAATGTCTCCAGGGATGGGGCCTCAACCACCTCCCTGGGCAACCCGTTCCAGTGCTCCACCACCCTCGTAGTAAAGAACTTATTCCTCATCTCCAATCTAAATCTCCTTTTCTTCAGTTTAAACCCATTGCCCCTCATCCTGTCACTGCAGGCCTTTCTAAACAGACTCTCCCCAGCCTTCCTGTAGGCCCCCCTCAGGTACTGGAAGGCTGCTGTTAGGTCTCCCCGGAGTCCCCTCTTCTTTAGGCTGAACAACCCCAGCTCCCTCAGCCTGTCCTCGTAGCAGAGGTGCTCCAACCCCCTGATCATCCTTGTGGCCCTCC
>BJBW01007234.1:27066-71746 GCA_004320125.1 Scolopax mira
ATAAAAATGTTAAACAGTACCGGTCCCAGCACAGACCCTTGAAGACAGTTGGCAGCTTGGGTTGGTCTTCCTGTCTGCATGCTTTGTATAGCCTCTGTGTTTTGGAGAAGTGCTTGCCTGCAGCAGCCTAGCCAGGCTTCCAGGGCTGGAAATATGCTTTCTACAACACGTATGAAAATTTTCTCCACCTTTGTCCCTCTTCCATAGTGGAGATGAAAAAAATCTCTGGGCTGCAGGGCTATGTTCAGTCCTTTGCTCCCCATGTCAGCCCCAGCACCTGACCCTAAATGTTACTGCTTTTCCCAGATGGATGCCTCACAGCCACAGAGAGACCTAGAAGAGGTTTTCACCCTTGCTTCCCATCTCCTCTCTTGCATCCAGGTAGAGGATAAGACACGTTTGTTTCTTTCCACTCTTCTTGTTGATTTCTGTTGTTTCCTGTCCCTCCTGACCACATGGAAAGACTAGGAACTCCAGTGAGGGTCTCTCTCTGTCTTCTCCTTCTGGTTTTGGTGCAGAGAGGAGCAGGATCTGCTCCTCTTTGCTATTGTCAAGGCTACTGAATCACAGACCTGCTTGTACCTTTCCTGTGATCCAGTACGGGCGCAGCACAAAATTGCCCATTTCTGCTTTATTTCCCAGAATAGCACAGTTGTTTGGGAGAAGCAGTGGCTGTGGGAAAATTACTTTCTTATGAACTATGAGAAAGAAATAGCTGAGATCATGATGGGTGGATCCTCCTTTACCCTGCTGTCTAGGTCAGCCTCCTAGAATAATGCCCCCCCAGGGAGTGACAATTTGTTTTAGTGAAATACAGATTTCAAGGGAGATCGGGATTACAAGGGGAAAAGATCATGTTTCAGGTAACATGGGTTTCCTCTAATGTCCCCTTTCATTCCCCTATCTTCTACAGTTCTCTCTCACATCCATTTCTTTTTTTCTTGCATCCCCTGTCAATCTCATTTATCCCAGGGGTCTGCTCCTGGGGAATTTAATCTCAGTCTTTCCACTGACTTGGATGACATTACATCAGGCCTCATGTCCTCTTTTGGGGGAGAGAGAAAGACAGTAAAGTTCTCTTGTATTTAACAGGGTAAGTGGTAACTACAGTTTTTTGTAACCCACATCTCCAGCTCTGTGTTTCTCCAGAAGAGAGAGGGAGGGACATGGAGGGAAGAGGCAGAACTACCAAAAAAACCCCACACACCAGCCTTTTCAACATAGTTTGGAAAGGAAGGGGGAGGGAACAGGAGAGATCCTAATCTTAATATATATTAGGAGCTCACATACAACAGTGGTGGGTGTGGACTGGAAAGTTTAGTAGCTGGCTAGATGGTAGATTAGGCAGATTGCCTTAAAATGGGTAGATGGAAAAGAGCAGGAAAGAGTCTAAGAGGGGCTGAAGCAGAAGGGTGCGAGGTGAGTGATAGAAAAAAAAGTTGAAGCAAGTTGCAGAGAAGACAGAGATGGAGACAGGAACTGGAATGGGGAGGACAGACAGAGGATGCAGGAAAAAAAAGATGGGAAGATGAAAGCTGTGGGAGTTAGTCCAACTTCTATTAAAGTTGACAGCACTGCTCTTTCACGATAGTAGGCTTTGGCTCATAGGGAGATTTTGAAATAGGACAGAGGAGGAAAGGAGGACTGGTAGACAAAGACAGGCTAAAAGAAAGAGCAAGGAGAAGGAATATGCTAAAATGGAAACAGAGAAGAAAGAGTGTTGAAAATGAACACTGTGAAGCATGCTTTGTATTTTGGAAATATGCTGGAAAAGGGAAGGGAGATTGAAACCAGAGCAAAGAAAAATGCATGAGATCATTTTGTGATTTCAGATTTCCATCCTAGGGGATATGAGAGTCCTGGCTGCGGAGCTGAGGCCTTGAGAAAAGCTTGTGGCACATGTGAAGATGTGCAGGGGAGAAAATAAGTAAAAACTATAAAATGTATTATTTTATGCAGATTAGATCCGACTTCACTTTCTTTGTAAGCTTTATACCCCAGATGTGGAGCAGGCTGGTAGAGCATGTTGGGGGACTTGGTAGGAAAGATGAGGAGTAGCAAGGAGAAGGGCTAGTGACTGGATGGTTTCCTACACATCTGTGTCTTGGTGTTGACTGATTCTGACATCTAAGAAAATGAAAGCTTCAACTGAAGCTCTTCTTGAAGCTGGGGCACTGTGAGGTCTGTCTCCATCGTGTTTTCTCTGGTATGCATGTTCCCTGCCAACAAAGCATGTGCGTCAGGCTTTGCCCTGGGGAGAGTGTGAATACCCAGCTGCCTGTTCCCACAAAAGCTGCAGAAGCCAGGTATCTCTGGCTGCAAGTTGTGGACGCCCCATCCCTGGAAGTGTTCAAGTCCAGGCTGGATGTGGCTTTGGGCAACTTGGTCTAGTAAGAGGTGTTGGAAGCAGATGAACTTTAAGGTCCCTTCCAACTCTAACCATTCTATGATTTTATGAAAACCCCACGAGCCTCTGCATCCCTGGGTCTCATGGCCTTACTCTCACCCCATGCAGGGGCAAAACACAGCCAAATGTCAGTGCCCCTGTCCCCTGGAGCCCCAGGCTCTGTTTTTAGGAGGAGGAAAACATGCATATTGGTTGTATGGCACACTCCACCTGGTACCCTGGCATGTGCCACCTCTAAGGTTGCTTAGCCCAGCAGTTAAGCGCAGTTGGAAATACCCAGTCCTTTGTCAAACCTGGATGAAGTGGGCTGATGGATTCAAAACTTGGTAGGGGAGACCCAGGCATTCATGCATGCACAGAGCAAAATCACGTGGACTTTTTTTTTTTCCCCTGGAAACCAGGCTTAAAGGAAGGCTCTTGATCAAATATCCTTTCCAGAGAGCGAAAACCGTAATGGGCTGCCTGTTTCAGGGACCTCACCCAGCTTGCAGCAGGCAGGTCTTGTACCCAGAGGCAGTCATGTGCACCATGAACCCCTCTGAAGTCTGGGATCTGCATTCTCCCAGGTGTAGGCATGGCACCAGCACACCATAACGCTGAGTGAGCTGGGATGAAGGAAAACTCACTCTTAAGAGTAAGCAAGACCCACACCTGGGGTCAGCCCCTTGGTTTTACTCCAGCGCATCTCCTCTCCTCCAGGACTAGATACTCTTGAGCGTGAGGGCACTGGCTCCCACACATTCAGTCATACACAGAGTTCCACAGAGAAAACTGCTGCTGGAATGGCCAGACCTGCTCAAACAGCCACAGTTGGGCTGTCAATGTGAGATATATTACCCCACCCTATAGACCCGCAATGCAGCTGGTGTCCCTGTAGAAGAAAACCTTTCATAACAAGGGGGCTGTTTGTGCTGAGACGACGTACTTTTCCATGTGCTCCATCTTCTTGCCTATGCATTTTCAAGGCATGAGCAGTGTCTGGTGAGATTATCATGGTTTTTTTTCCCCTGAGCATCATGGCAGGCATCGATGGGAGTGGTGTATGTGGCTCCACTGCCTGAGCATCCTGTGCTCAGCCCAGACCTTAAAGCACATCCCCAACAGGAAAACAGGGTCTTACAAAAACAGGATCCCAAGCTTTAAGAACCATAGTAGGTTTATGACAACAGACTTTGAAGGAAGAAATACAAGCAGTTAACTATATTCTATTACCTATGCTGCTTAAAAACTTGGTGTGGTGCTGCGAGCATTCAGTGTATACAAATCATAGTTATAAACTTCCCAAAGCAAATTCCTATACGTCCTTTTCTTGTTGTGTTCCCTGAAAGTGGCAGAGTGACAGCCACCCTGACTCCTCAAGGTTTGGCCCCAGTACGAGAGAGTTTGCCATAAGGTAGGAAATAGAAAATAAACTCTCAGGTCTTTTTTAAAGCAGAGAAATAAAGATGTGTAGGGTTTTGTCCACAGCCATTCACGGTTTTAGATCCCTGGATTTTTCTTTTCCCGGGCTATTGCAGCTGTACGTGCAGAACAAATTCCCCAAGGCTGAAGGGGTTTTTGTTTAGTTTTCAATCCTGGTGCATTTTGTTCACTGTTCTTCAGTCTGTTTATTGATTCACAGCTTTTTTCACGATTTTAAGTGCTTCTTAGTTCGTACTCCTCCCTTTCCTCCCTTCCCCTCCCCCCAAACTATACCAGTCTGCATTCTTTTAGGCTGAATCTCGATTTATTTACTGCCTTTTTAGGAAAACATGTTTTTTTTTTCCTAAGGCTTGCTGAAAGAGAGCTGTCCCTTAAGCTTTTTTCTCCTGCTGCAGAGAAGGCTTTGCCCTGTTCTCTTGTGGTGCTTGAGGCAGTCGTGAAACTGTCGAAGAAAAAAATACACTTTTTTTTTCATCAGTACCGTTTTGAATTGTTCAGGCTGAAGCAAATGAGAGCCGTGTGCAGGCAGATGGAGGAAGGGTTGCAGGACAGAGCATATCACTTCAGCAAATTGTTGTTAGTGCCTGTGTCTGCACAGGCTAGTTCTCTAGCCCCAAATAATCCCCTGAGTGCCAGGACTGGCTGTGCTGTTTGGCTGCTGATCTGTCCCTTCCCAGCGCTCAAATAACTGTTACAAAGCAGCTATTCCAGAACCAACATTGCTGCAAGAAGAATTAATTTATTTAAGCTTTCTACTTTATTGTTGAAAAAGTACGGGACTAATGCATGAAATCTGCTCTGTGTTGATGCTTGTGTTAAGGACGAAGATAAACCTTTGCCAATATTTTACTCTCTTATAAAAAAAAAAAAAATCAATAAAAGTGCTTCCTGGCAAATAGCGTGTTTAACCTGTGGTCTGTCTGTCAGGGTATTCGAAAGACTAACAAATACCCAGGATCCAGCATACTGTGTCTCCCTGAAGACGAACAGCCTGGGGGACAGAAGGGGTCGTGCAGCTCTGCAACGCGCTGTGTCTTTGTCCTCGGCACCCGCTGAGATGCTGCGAGTCTCAGCACACCCATCCTGCTTCTCCCCCTCTACCTTCTTTCTCTCCACTCCTTAGACCATTGAAGGAAACACTGCACAGTCCCACCCATACTCAATGTGGTACTGACCCATCAAGGACATTTCTGGAGTCTAGTGCAGGCTATTATTGCTGGGATAATAAATTATGATTTATTCATGATCCTAAACGGGCTTACAAATCCAGGTGACACTTCTCAGCTAGCCTCCTTCAACTCCTTCCTTGTGCATCCCCCCATTCCCTACAAGCCATGTGTTATTTGCCCTGAAGTCAGTGCAAACCTGAAGGCATCACTCTGACGGGAGGGACTTACACTGTCCTCACACTTGCTTATGCAGGTCCAGATATGGTCAGCAATACTTTACTCCTCTCATATAGTGCTCCGCAGAGTGTCTTCTTCATTGCTGGTTTTGATTAAGGTATTCTGAAAACAGTAGAAGTGATTGGATTGCTCTCCCCTGATTATCCTCCTGCTAACATAATTCATTGTCATTTAGAACATCATGCGCTGCTAGGGACGTGATTAGCTTGGATTAACACACCATTAAATAAACAAGACTACATAAGAGTAAGATGGCTGCAAAAAAAAAAAAAAAAAAAAAAAAAGACAAGTCTTTGTGCATTGACTCACATTTTGTAATTAGCTGTGATGGAAAAAGAAATGACTAAAAAATTCTTAAGGGCTGCGGGAAGTCCCGAAGCAATCTATCCACTAATTTAGAGTTAGTTTGAGTGTGATCAGTGGTCTTAAAACCAGTAAGTATAGAATGATTGACCAGGGAGTGCCTGTATACCAACCACACAAACTCTGCAATGATTTCCTCGCCCTCCTCACCTACTGAGTGCTAGTGTAGCACTCACTGGATGTGAACCTCCAAAGGCCTAGTTGAAGCCATGGTTTTCAAGTTCTGTACTACATGTCCCATCAAATGGGAGAGTTTAGGGAAATTAAAGTCTCATCCTTTTTGGCACCTTTCTCTAGAGTACGTGGAGGTTGAGGTGGTAGTTTACTGACTCTTGAACAGTACTGTGAAGTCAAGAACGGTATGGCTTCCACCCATGAGTTGAAGGATGAGTTCTGCTTCAAGAGCTTCTGATATTCTTGTTTCAATTATACCCAAGTGGAATATTAAAATTTCCATTTTTCCAATGGCTGTAGAAATATCTTTTAAAAGCTAGACAAAGCTAACCAGGCTGCAAGCAGCAACAGGATACTGTTAACTAAACATAGGACCAAACCTTTATGTTACACATCAAATGGACACTTTCTACTTGTCCTTAGTAAGATCTAAGGACGGATTTAGCCAGGAAGCAAAATACGTCACTGTAAAAACTAGTCTTTTAATTCTCCTCAGCCTGAATCTCTCTGATTCCTTACAATACATCTCTGCTTCCCTTACAATAAAAAAAGTAACTAGATGGTTTTGAATTGTGCAGAGGGTGTACTTCCAAGAAAAGCTGTCTGTGTAACAAGTAATGTAAGTGAGCTCCCAAGCATCTGTTTTGTAAGTTATCTGACCTGCTGCCTTTTGTTTGCATTAGTTTGGCTATTAAATTTGATCCACAATTTCACTGAGAAACAATCATCTCCTGAAATTGCAACTCTGCCCAAAACTCAGGAGCTGCATAATAAAGTGTTTAAAAGCTACAGATTTTGACAGTGGTCCTCATATTGTGACAGCTTTCTTCAGCATGTGTAGAAAATCAAAAGTAGAAACTTAAATATAGAATTGGCTGATGTACTTTGTTACCAACTTGGTACAGGTAACAATGAGGATTAGTCCTTTTGCAGTGCTTTCATGGAGAAACAACAGAGCCATTTTTGTACTCTAATTTGGCTAAGTGCGTCTGAGCTAGAATTAAATTTACTCAGTATATATTTTCACAGTTTGAAAAATTGCACTTTTTAAAAGTCTGAATGGACTCAGCGGTATCATTTGTTGACCCACCTGGAAGAGGTGACCTGTCAGGGTCTGTTGACTTAACCGGAATAGCTGCCAGGAGGCTGGCAGGGGGATGATGACCTGCAGACCAAGACTTTCGGTGGAATATAATCTTTCTGTGTTGACTTTTGCTTGACATTAGAGGTGGTAGTGACATTCATTTACATACTTCTGTTAAGTAAGCAAATGGTTATTGTGTTGCCTGACCCCCGTGCAGCACAACCATGGGTTCTTTGGGTATGTTCAAGGATATGAGAAGCATGACTACTATACCTTGGAGAGACAATGGGGTGGAATGCTTATTAGGAAATATAAAAAAACCCAGCTATGTCTGGATCCCTCAAAACTTGATTTAAACAGGTGAAGTTCCTTCCATCAATGCAACTTCCAACAGCAGCCCAGGGAATTGAATCTTAAAGGAAAAAATTCAAAATAATGAAAACCTTGAAAGGAACCTGTACCTGTGCAGCATATGGTAGACATTTGATGTGACCCTTCACTTGTTAGCATTGCATGGGAGCCTTGTGAAGGGACCCTAGCACCCCAGAATTGTAGTATTTTACAGTACAAATCTACCCTGGAAAGGGTCTGTTTAACTTCAACCTCAATTGTTTTGCTTCCTGAGTGTGGCCAGCTGAATTTAATGATCAAGTAAGTTGTTATGACTTCATTGGTCTTTCTCTAAACCAGATCCAGCTATGCTTTGGAAATGTGAGCTGTGCTGGGCTTTGCTTTATAAACAGGAGCAAACTTGGGGTAGGTGAGCCAGGTATCATCCATCCTGATTATGGGATCGGTTTGGATCGGTTCACAGGGCTGGTAGGATTTGTAACATCTAAATGGTGGGAACTGAGCACACTCTGCACACTGCAAAAAGATGCAGGTCCACAGCAGTCCCTCCAGTGGCCTTGATTACATTACAAGGAAACCTGTGCAGGCAGGCAAGCAGGGAGCTGTGGGATGTGCCAGTCCACTCTGAGGATCAAGACCATGGTAAATAGAGAGCAGACCTGCCTTAGATACAGCTGCAGGAGAACAGGGCATAGCTCTGTCTGCACAAGTGCTCCAGCCAGCTCAAGGTGTCAGTCAGCTGGACTTGACAGGTGTTAGAGAGGTGGCACCAAAGCTGGTCATGCCCTTCCTGTGCAGGGCAGCTTGTTCAGGGCCACCACTGGATGTAGGCAGTGGGGCTCCCTGAGCCTTGCATTGACATTTGAATGCCAGATACCAGTATAGGTTAGGGATGGGCCTGCTGGAAAGCACTTCTGAGGGGAAGAAGCTGGGGGTCCTGGTGGATAGTAAGCTCTCCATGAGCCAGCAATGAGCCCTTGTCACCAAGAGGTTCAATGGGATCCTGGGCTGTGTAGGGAAGAGTGTGACCAGTAGGTCAAGAGAGGTCATTCTGACCCTCTACTCTGCACTGGTGAGGCCACAACTGGAATACTGCATCCAGTTCCGGGCTCCCCAGTTCAAGAGAGACAGGGAACTACTGTAAGGAGTCCAGTGTAGGGCAATGAAGATGATTAAGGGATTGGAGCATCTCCCTCATGAGGAAAGGCAGAGAGGGCTGGGGCTCTTTAGTATCTTATAAGTAGTATGCTTATAAGTATCTAAAGGGCGATTTGAGGGAGGAAGGAGCAGGACTCTTTTCAGTGGTTTCCAGCGATAGGACAAGGGGCAACGGGTTCAAGCTGGAACATAGGAAGTTCCATTCAAATATGAGGAAAAACTTCTTTTCGGTGAGGGTGACAGAGCCCTGGAACAGGCTGCCCAGGGAGGTCGTGGAGTCCCCTTCTCTGAAGATCTTCAAGACCCATCTGGATGCAGTCCTGAGTGATGTGCTCTAGATGTTCCTGCTTTAGCAGAGGAGTTGGACTAGATGATCTCTAGAAGGTCCCTTCCAACTACAAAATTTTCATGATTCCATGATTTTCAGAGCATGGTTTCTCCCAGAACAAAAACATACCTTAGCACTTGCTAATGCTTCAGTTGGAGCTGTCTTCCTCTGTCTGTGTCCTGGGCATCTCTCCGGCAGCAAGCAATTGCCTTGTTGCAAATGAGAGAGGATGACCCCAAAGGCAGGCAGGCAGGCTCGCTGCTCAACTTGTTTCTTACCCACTGGTGCCTTTCATCAACAGCAACAAGAGCCCTGTAGGCCATGTATTTGCATGAAAGTCCTTATATTTCTATATATCCCAGCACAGATTGCCAAGAGCCTGCACATTCTTATTATAAAGTTTGTTGCAATGTTGTAAATTGCTCTAATTTTCCTCCAGACTTGTTCCTTAAAAGAGCAGAAATGTTTCCTGTAGAGACGAAAACCAGAAGGCTTGGCAAGACTTTGCTGTCTGAGACTTTGCTTTTTCACTCTTATCCCCAGGTGGGGAAGTCTCGGGTTTTCAGTGAGCCAAAGAGGTGGTGAAGTTTGCACCTGCACCAGAACTGAAGCCCTCACTTCACCTCTGCAACTGCTGAAACCAGAGTTTCAGATGCCACAGGCCCAGGAATTTCAGGAGTGTGACATCTGGATCCAAAATTAACCATCACAGTCTTAGCCCTTCTCAAATTCAAAATTTTTTTATCTGATCTCAGTCCACTCACTGTACCTGTGACAACAGAGAGCCACCAGCCAGAAAGCTGCTTGAAATGGCTGAGGAGCTGGGAGGTGATGAGGGGTGGCTTTCTGAACCACCACCCAGCCATAAGGGAC
Source organism: Scolopax mira (assembly GCA_004320125.1). Lineage (NCBI taxonomy): Eukaryota > Metazoa > Chordata > Aves > Charadriiformes > Scolopacidae > Scolopax > Scolopax mira. Next base: position 36,633 of record BJBW01007234.1, read on the forward strand.
CAGGCTGCTCTTTCCAGTCCAGAGCAAAGTCACCTCAGAAATCAACATCTCTATCACCGTGAGAGTAGACTCATCCCTTTGGCACGCCCTTGTAACCAACTGGAGTCCATCGAACAGCCAACTGTTTGGTCCTGGGTGAGAGGGAGCAAACTTCTGTCACTACTTGTTACCAGCTTTAGTGCAAAGCCATAAGAGTTAAACTCAACAGCCCGGCAAAGGGCTCAGCTGCAGAGCTGCGTACTCCACAACCAGCCTTGGTGTGGAGTTTCACACATATATTTCACGTATAGCTTGCTGGGTAGGTTGTTTTTATTTCTCAGTAGATGGATAATGCTACCCTCAAGTGTATTTGCTCATGGCATTAAATCCCCGCACGCATCACCACTACATGCTCCTATGGTAAACAAGGGCAAGTAAATTTTGAATTTTTGTAAATTTTTTTTGTAAATTCTGAACTAAATCAGGCTTCCTACCCCATGCTGCATCCCAGCCCAGCGCTCTCCTGCACAACTGGGTGGCACAGTACATATTTGGGGATGCTTTGCTCCTGTTAAAGGCAGATCTCCTTTCTCAATGGAAAATTTTCAGCTATGGCCACCAGTGACATCACGCCTTCTCCACTCCCACAGCCACAAAGGCATATATTGATAGGCATGACATTTCCCTTTAATGCATTCATTGTTTCCAGTGTTTCATTTCGGTTGCTGTTGGAAGCCAGAAAAACAAGACAAAAGGCAAAGTATGTTAAGAAGGAGACTTGGCCTGCATGGAAATATGTTGTGAGAGAAGCGAACTGCTCCAAGCAGTTTTCAGGGAATTTTTTTTCCACTGGGCTTCTCCCAAGTGACTTAGGATGACACTGTCATACAAGGCCCCTAAAACCACCACCCTCCTTACAGCAGCTCACTGCAGTTCAATGCTTGGGTTTTGGTGGACTGTGCAGGGATCCAGCATAGGCTTTTTGGAGCCTTTTTAAAAATATATTATGTCAGATGCATAGAAGATCATACTTATGGGAGCTCCTGAAGCAATGCCAAGTTTGCCTTGTGAATTTCTCAGGACTAGGACACGGCATTCTCAAGGCCTATTTGTGCACTTGGTACAGGGCACAGCACAGGAGGGCAATTGCTGCTCTTTGCACCACGAACCTTTATAAAGTGATAGCAGAGGTCAGAGTAGACTTTGGGTTTGCTTCTTACAATAGTGATCCAAGTCCCTTATTGTTTTTCTTTCAGAGAAATTTGGCAGGGGTCTGAGTAGGGGTCCTAAGTCTCCTAAGCATGTTAATCATCAGGAAAGAGGGGGCTGACGAGGGCAGCTGATGGCGGTGAACTCGTGGGATAGACATGAGGATCCGTGTAAGCTACAGCTCCTTCCACAGTGAGGTAAATCTTTTTCACACAGTAATAAGCACTTCTGTAGAGGAATCTTCTGGAGTTTTCTGGCCATCCTACTCTCCTCCCTACTTGCCTCTTTAGATGACTTACTTTTTTTTTCCTGAGAATTACCCACAGAACTTCCAATGGGCTGTTGTCCAGAATGATGTGTTATTTTATAGATGGATAAACCAACTGTTATGTATTTCATTAAATATTCCTTAAGAGTTGCTTTGTGTCTTAGGGAGTTTGTAGACATCCATATAGAACCCTCTTAAAAGTTAATTTGTCTGGAAGTCTGGACAAAACAATACTCAAAAGGTTAATGAGCATGAAATGAATGGCTTGATAAACCCCAGTTAAATGATCATTTGAAAAAGGGAACAGCTACCACTCTATTGTATGCTGTTGCTGTTAAACCTGAACGAACCTCCTACCTAAGTGAAGAAGAGCCCGTAAAAGAGGGAGCCATAGGTCTTGTCTCTACAGCCTCTGTCCTTGGTCTCACATAGTGCTTGAACTGCTTGACAGACTTGTGAGCTCTGCTGGCTTTTGCTCTCAGAGGAGCCCTGTGGGGATTTTCAGAAATCAGGACCCAGTTAGTCAAGATGTGGTGTGCAAGCACCATGAGGGCTTGCCAGTGCAACCTCTGGTGAGCAGGGAAGGCTGCAGAGTGAGGCTCTGCTCACCCAAGCTTACCAGAAGCCAAGAGCTACTGGAGATGCTGGGAAGACCCAAAAGTCTTCTGGGCTTTGCTTTGCCCTCTTCTTTAAATGTGGGGGAGGTCTTCTTTTTTGTTTGTTTGTTTGATTGATTGTTTGGTTAGTTTGGTTTGGTTTTCCTTTTCCTTTCTGTAAAATGCATCTGAGACCCCCCTGGCCTGTGTTGCCTGTTCCCAGCTGAGGTGGAAGTAGGTGAGTGCCTCCTCACGAGCCTGCTGCAGAGAGATCACCCGTTGCTGCTGAGAACAGAGAGAAGGGGGAAGCCGCTCCTGGCAACAGCCAAAATCTCACTCTGTGCAGCAGCAGCAAGATCAGCAGCCACAGGCAGAGGCCCCATGATGCTCCTACTCGTCTCCAAAGGCTCTCTGCTCTAGGTGCAGGTGGGCAAGCTGAGCAGGAGAGGGTACTACAGTTGGAAAGGGAGAGTGGGCATCCCTTATTGAGGGTGGTGGTTACAGCTGACCCACTGCTCTGGGGGTTCCTCACCCCCTCGTCAGCTCCTGACAGTGACATACTTGCTCAGTCCCTTCTGGCTTGCATGGGTCATATGTGGCTGACAGGTTTCCAAGTACCAAACGTCCAACGGCTGCCTGCATTCCTACAGAGACCAGGGCAGTGACAGCTGTGTTTGTGTCCCACTGAAATAATAGCATACTTCTGCAGAAATTGTATTTATAATTTTTATGGCTTTTCCCTCCCCTGCAAGACTGACTTAGAAGTTAAATCAAACTTGTGGTCACGTAGAGTCCCCTGTGCTTTACACGGCCCATTTACTCGATCTGAGATACTGCTGCAGAAGATGACTCGTTCCATTTTGCATGCTGCCAACACCAAAGGGGACCGGTTAGCCCGTTACCTGATTGTGTGGGGTTTATCAGATGCAGATAGCATAGGTCTGGGTGCTGCAGGGACCTGCCATGGGACTGAGGTCAGGGGAAAATGGTACTCCAGAAGATGGGAGAGAAGGCTGGGGGTATGGCTAGCACGTGAGGGGGAGATGCGAGGACCTGGCAACAAGACGACGTGAGGCTGGGCCAAGCAAAGGCCTTATTTAAAATGGCCTTTGTCACTTGGCAGCATTGATTCTACATGCCCTTTTTATTTTACTTCTTCCGTTTAATTACTTTAAGCAAATGGAAGTGAACCAAAATGACCTTGCCTTTTGCCCTGGGTTTGGCTTGGGGAACTGGCCTTTCTCCGGCGAGTCTCCACGAACAACTTGTGTCTGTGCCTGTATGTGTGTTCCAGTGGATCCTGCTCATTTCTAACCCCTGGAGAAGTCTACGGACATTTTAATCTCAAATCCTGGCCCTGGACAAGTCAGTTGTTCATGTGCATCATCAGCTGTGTGGTGTCCCCAAGCATAGGAGCTTGTCTGGAGCAGGGCTGTACAGTCAAAGGTTAAGGAAATGGTCAGGGAGAGTGGTTGGGGCTCTCATCCCACCCTGATGCTGCGTAGCTGGTTAGAGGAGGCCCTGAAGCAGTCTCCAGCATTAAAAAAAGCAGCTTCTTTGGGAGGAGTTGCATGGCCGCCCAGGTTACCTGTCTTGTTTCCTGTTCTGGAGCATCTGGCCCCAGGAAGGGACCCCAGGACTTGCAAACCCAAGTCACAGCTCAGGTCTTCATCTCCAGGACCTGAGAGCTGCACCTTGACTGAGACCAGAGATATTGGGGTCTTGGCCAAGAGGAACTAGGTATTAACCCTAGAAAAGCTGGCACAGCGATTTCTGCTTCAGTGGCAGTGGAAGGCTTCCGTGTGGAAGGCTGCTTGACATCTCAGGATCCTGCTTGTTGAGGCTGCTGCTGGGCAGATGCAGGTGATGCTAGGCAGGGCCTGGAGCATCCCCCCCTGTGCCCACCTTGTTCCAGGCTATGAGTGCTGGGAGAGACTCTCCTCATATCCCCGGTGCCTGCCAGCAGCTGGAGGAGACTGGCCAGGGAGCTGGCAAGCATCCCTGGATCCCCAGGGGTTTAAATGAAACATGTCCAGACTTCTGAATTGACAGCTCTCTTCTCCTCCTGGTTCCTTTCATCTTGAGGAAGGGAAACCAATTTCCTTTGCAATCTGAGCTCCAGGAGTTAGAAGTGCTATTTAAGGAGCCAGGCAATGATGTTGCACAAGGAGCTTACAGGCTGGAGAAAGCTCTCCACCTCAATATGTAAAAACTAGGCTAATAATGGCTTTCTGCCTCACATAAGCTAGTGAGAATTAATTAATTTGATAAGCAGTTTGAAACACAGCCACAACATAGGCGCTAAGTCTTATTTTTTAATATTCTATATTCAAAATACAAGACTAATTACTTAAGTGCATGGCAAAGAGTGCATTTTCTATGCTAATAATTCAATCTTAATGATTTAGGTAGTACTTGCAGTTATCTGTACCTCAAAAAAAAAAAGAAGTGCGGCACGAGATAAAAATTGTGAGCAGGGCTCTCTTATGTGTGATATTTATTATGCAATTTCAATCTCATTTTATGCTGAGCTTGTCAAGACTAAACATCTGGCTTTTCCTGTAGCATTTAATGTCTCCTGAATTACCAACTTCCTACCAGGAGGAAGAGGCTCAGGAAAAGTGTGTGGAGATGGGGGGTGGGAAGGAATTAGATTTGTTCCCTATAGTTCTGTTGTCAGGAAGGCAGAAAGGGGCTTGTGCTTGCTGTGGAGTGGGCTGTGGAGCCCCTGTGGGTCTCTGAGCTTGGGATGTAGAGATCCTACATACACATTGATAGGGATGCAGGGACACATGGTCACCAGAGGGCTCTAGGCAAGTCTCTGGGTATCACATGGTCTTTACTGATGCTTTATCCCACCTGCTGCTAGAACCTATTTCCACATCTCTAATGAATGATTAATTCACAAACAAAATAGTGGGATCTTGCAAATGCCTTTGACCATTTACCAATTGATCCAGAACATAGATGGGCTATATCATTTCCCTGTGTGTATGTGTCAATGGTTTAGAGAAGACTCCCAACTGTACATGTTATGAGGCAGCAGTTGTCTTTTCCTACATACTTGTATAGTAATTAATTTAGATGAGCCTGGCTTTGACTGGAGCCCCTGGTGAATATGTTCCACATCCCACTCTAGAGAAAAACCTTTAAGAAGCTCAGAAATTAACTAAAAAATAAAAATAGTCTTCGGAGCATTTTCTCCCTGCCAAGTCTGATAACGTTGGAGGGGGAACTAGAAACCTTCTATGCTATGGAGCATAGCATCCAGCTATGGAGAAATTGTAGATATAGGGATATATAGATATGCACCCTAATGTACACAGGAGATGTGAAAGAAGTTTGCTGCTCCAATTTATCTAGTAGTTACAGTACACTCTGACACTTCCTTTCGCTTCAATCACAGGCACAAGGACTTCAACTAAAGACGATAGATATGGATGGAAAGAATCCCATTTTCTCCCCTGAGCTTCGAAGGGGCCTGAACTGGAGCTCAGGGAGTCAATCACCAGACTTAAGGAGGCTAAAATTTAAGTGCATTGAAAGCAAAATGGCCTCAGTTTGGGGGTGATTTTTTAAAGAGAAATAGGTCCCTTGGAAGAAAACTTGGTAATTCTCAAAGCTGAAAGTTGGTTTTTGCTACAAGAGCAAAAGAGACGTCTGAAGGGTGATTCAAAATGATAAACAGAAACTGGAGTGGTGCCCATTGTGATAGTCTGAACTCAGCTTAAATATAGATAAGGAAGGAAAGTTAATTTTTAACTTTAACTAAGATTTTTGCACGTTAAAAGATGCGTTGCAATTCCCTGTGATGCATAATGAGAAACAGAAATACATTTAATGATTTCACATTTGCCTCAAAACGTGTGAATCTCAGACTTCTGTGTTGACTGTTTGTCACTGGATTTATGTCTGTCTCATCCACGCGTGCCACTGCTTTTCTAAGAATTACTGTTTGCCTTCAGATAAATTCATATTAATGCTGGCTCTCCTTTAGCTACTCACATGCTCATATGGCGAAAGCATCCATATGGCGATGGTATACATTTCACCCATGCCCCTCTAGCTGATGTCTCCCATGGGCTCAAGGGGACTATCACTGCCCAGTGACCCTGGGAGATCCTCTCTCAATTCCTCAGTGCCTGGGTTGGGGTGGGAAATTTACTTCCAAGGGACACACTAGACTCTTCTGTCTTATGTGGTGATGCGCATTTTCCTTAAAAGGAAACTATATTTTCCTTTTAACCCAGTCTCATGATATTTGTAGACTTCCTTTTCACCTTGTATGCCTATTGTAAGCTGGAAAAGAAATCTTTAAAGGGTTTGAAGCTGCTGCTGACTGTAAGGTAACTAGAGCTGACAGCGGGCTTGTGCACACAGAGAGCTGTAAATCACTTAAATTTATTGCATATAATTTCCTGGTGCGTGCCCTCCTTGGGAGCAGAGCTCCGCTGGGATGAGTGTCATCTCAGCATGTAAGCTCCTGGGTTTGAGGCTCCTTTTATTCGCAGGGAAAATAGTGATCGCCTCTGCCAAGGCCAGGGGGATAGTAAGGGCTGCCACAGGGTCACCAGCCCCCTGAAGTCATTGTAGCCTTTCTCTCTTGCAGCCTCAGGATTTTGTACTTCCTCTGTCCCACAAAATGCCCAGTACTTTATTTCAGGTGTGCAGGGCAGGTGGGAACTCTCTCATCAAGTGCTGCTTCTCAAATGGGCAGACTGGTGGGAAAAGGGTCTCTGAGTGACTGAGGGAGACCCAGGGAACTTGAGATGAAGCCTTCCAAGCAGAAGAGAAAAGCTCTTTATTTCACCCTGGAAGGTTTTTTTACATGCAGATCAGCATTTGACAGAAAGCAAGCAGACACCACAAGGTAAGAACACAAAAACAGTTTCAGGAAATCTCAAAGCAGTCATTTTTTGAGGATATCTGCCCATGCAGTCATTGCAACTTCTGCTAAACCATCAAAGTGCCAGCAGTCACCTGGAGCAGCGGGTAGCAATGGTGGCTGTCATGGAGAAGGAGCTGTCACCACTCCCAGTAGGGCTGGACTCAGGGTGGTGTGGTGGCACCAGTGCCTTCTCATTGCAAGCACTTACCCTGCTGTGCTTTTCTATAGACCCAATCCCACCCAGCTCCAAGAGCTGCCAGCAGATCTGGATACCTTTATTGAACATAGCTTTTTCTTCCCCCCCCTCTTTTTAAAATTTTTTTTAAATTTTCCTTTTTTACCACAGCATGTTACACAATTACAATTGTGTAAATACACAAAAGTGTATTTATTCCTATTTTCGCTACTTCCTCTTGAAATTATATGCAAGCTGTTTAAATCTCTCTGGCATTTTCATGGAAGAGTGGATTCTGCGGGGTGTGGGGGGGTGTGTAGCAGCTCTATCATTTCCTACCACTGATTTCCCCTGGGGAAAGGGGGACCAAGCACCGGCACCATCTGCACATCTTGGGAGGCTTAAGAACTTGGCACCCTGAAAGTCAGCTAAGTGGGATCCAGCGCCCCAAAGGCTGGGCCGGGGGATCTCAGAAGGGAGCTAATTAGTCTTTGTCCTTTTGAACTAAATAACCGAGGCTGCTTGACAGTGATTGTGACAGATTCCTGTCCTTTGGGAGCTGGGTATGGGAGCAGATGGGGCACGCGAGCCAGCAGATAAAAGAAACACCTATCCCAGGTCAGTGCTTGCTCTTTGTATCTGTACCAAAAGCCTGATTTCTTCCGCAAACACTCATTTCACAAAACATCGCAAACATTGCACTAGGAAACACTGGGGAAAAAAAAAAAAAAAAGACCCAAACCTAAAACAAAAATAAATGGATGTAGATCTTTCTGCTGGGAAGTGACCCTGCCTGGTGGGCACGAGGTGGGGAGATGAGGTGCTGCTCAGGTGGGCAGGCAGCTCTCCTGCTTTGCCCCCTTGGTGGTAAAGTTGTGTCAGCCCCTTGGACGGCCTGCAGCCTGTTCTCTGCACGGCTCGCTGGAGAAAATTGTCCCTTCCTGCCTGCTGGCTGTCCTCCCCACCCTCCAGATCTGAAATAAAGGAATAATAAAGGGGAGAAAAAAAAAAATCTCATGAAAAGTACATTGATCCTATTTGTATGAAATCACAGCTCTTCTAGCACTTAAGTTGCTAAGGAAATTTAAGAGTAGCTTGCTTACACTAACCCTCTGCAAAAAACAAAGCTTCCAAATTTGAGCTCCTAAAGGCAGGCTCCAAAAATGCCTGCACGGCCAGCTAAGCACCCACGACACAGGGCAGCTGGACCCAATGCACCCACGGTGTGACAGTCCCTGCGTGGGGAGCAGAGCACGGTTCACAGAGCTCCCTCGGCACGGAGCCCAGCCCCACAGAGCCCTTGAGATTCCCATCAGCTCTGCCAGGCTGGTGGGAGCCCTGCTCTGCTGGAAATGAAATTTTCAGCATGGACTAAGCTGGGAAGGGGTTGAGGAACTTCCTTCTGAGCCCCACAGCCTTGGGTGCTCTGGATGGAAAATACACAGTCCTAGGTGGGCACCCTAGAATCCCCCAATTTTCTCTCCTCTCATAGTTGTGTAAATGATAATAAGACAACTGCTGGTGTTGTGTTATTTTTCTCCCCCAAAGTACCTGTGCTGATGAATCTTGAAATATTTGCATCTTTGGGGCATGCCAGTGGATTTGCAGCATAAGCAGGCAGATGGGTAGCACCAAAGTAAGTTTACACCCATGACATATTTCAGCCTTTGTCTTCTTTTCCCCGCTCTATTCTTTTCTTCTTCCCCTGGAAATTCAGATACTGCCTTCAAAGTTTGTTATAACATTATGCAACACAAATAATACAACTAAATGATACTTTGGGGGCAAAAAAGAAAATTAAAAATCCTAAGTAGTTTAGAGAAGCAGGCTGGCAAACTTTTGATGGGAGTTATTGCTTTCCTTGACAGTGTGCCACTGGCCTGGACAACCAGAGAGATCCCTTTAGTCTCCTTGACTGAGGAGAAGAGGTCGATCCTCCTCCCTGCCTAAGTCCTCTCCAGAAAGTTCTCCAGGATGTCCAAAGGTCCCTGCTATGACTGCTGCTGCACTTCCTTCTGCTGACTGGCAAACTCTTTTCTGTATTTTTGCCAGGTCATGTTTAAAGAGTAGAGGAGGGGCAGGGTGTCTCTGCCAGCACGCTGAGCCGGCAGGCTGCTGGGGAAGATCGGAAAGTGCCTCTGCTCTGTCCCCCCAGAGTGCCTTTGGCTGCCTGTTCCTCCTAACTGGCACCTCCAGCTTTTAGGTCTACATCTAAAATACATTTTAATATTCTAGGCTGGGCTGCATTTTTAGAGTAAATACCATTCACCCTACAACACACAACACTTGCTGAAGCATTGCACAATTTTTGGTACAAGCAATTTCTGTTTGGTCTTCCCTCACGCTGCATGGTTTTAAAAGATGTAAAATGGAAGAGAAAGTACTTTAGGCTGTGTGTGTGTGTGTGTGTGCAATCGCAGTGTGAAATGAAGGATACTCTTAAGAACATAGGACATGATGTACCTCCATGAAGACCAGGCCCCCAGTGCAAGGGATTGCAAACCCATAGAGCTCCAAGAGCCTTAATCCACCAGCGTGGAGGAGATGGGGTGCCCAGGGGCTGCCAGTGTGCTGCAGGGTGGCATGGTCATTTGGGGTGCGGGCAAGGGCACAGGCTGCCATTGTCACTCTTCTTCAAATGGCCGGGGCAGAGGAAGAGGCACGGCAGGCTGGGACCAAAGGTACGTGAGGAAACAAGCTGTGCCCTGTTTGTCTATAAAAGGTAAATGAAGGCAACAGCAGGTCCCATCTGACTCACGCAGTTGCATGGTGCACTGGTGGCATGTAAACTCCTATACTTGAGTGCAGACTTCCCTAATGCATGGCTGCAAGGAGTTTCTCCAAGGCTCCTTGGAGGCAGGCTCCTTGGCTGCAACAGGCTCACCATCTAGGAATCCTCCTCTCTGCCTCTGCAGAATGTATTTCTTACTTAATCCAGCTCAACCAGGCTCGCTTCAGGTCTGTCAGGCACCCCCTAGGTGACTGTTGTGGGGAAGGGTACCCACCTGCCTGGCATCCAGCATGAGCCCCTGCCTGATTGCTGTTGGAAGGTAATAGAGATGGATGCTAATGCTGCTAGTTCCCAGCCCATCTGGACAACAGCTCTACTTATGTCTTGATCTTTAATGGTTAATCGTTACACTTTAGATGCATCCTCCTGATGAGTAAGTTTAGCCTCCTAAGACTGAATGAGTAATGGCAAAAAGGAAGAAAAACTTAGAGAAACTGAGCTGAGCCATCTCTCATGCCCACATGCAGTACATCTGTACTATCAGAGCCAGGGTATTTCTGAAGGTCCCAAGGCCATACACCACGGTAGGGCCAGCAAGGAGGCTGAGCGTATCGGCTACTCAGAGACTTAGAGTAACTTTATGGAGTGCAAGTCCTTGGTCAGGGGATGGGGAAGGCATCATGTGGTCCCTTCAAGGCCGAGCAGATCCACTACCACTGATCAGCTGGGGACAAGGCAGGGTGAGACTCGGGTCTCATTAGGTTGATGTTAAATTTTGTTCAACTCATGTATTTAGAGAGGGAACTCTGTGCAGCAGCCATCAATGCCCAGCATAGGGCCCCACTAGATAGAAGGAAGAAATTTTTTACAATGAGGGTGGTGAAACACTGAAAGAGGTTGCCCAGAGAGGTGGTAGATGTCCCATCCCTGGAAAAATTCGAGGTCAGGTGGGATGGGGCTCTGAGCAGCCTGATCTAGTTGAAGATGTCCCTGATCATTGCAGGGGGGTTGGACTAAGTGTTCTTTAAAGGTCTCTTCCAACCAAACCATTCTGTGATTCTATTATTTGGCTTCCACTTGGGATTCCTCAGCCTCATCCTGCAAGACAGATCTCTCTCTTCTGAGGAGAGAGCAAACCTTGGTTTTGTGGGGTCTGTGCTCAGCTCCATAATGCAACAGCTGCTCCAGGTAATGTGCAAAGTTGCTGAAAACATGCCTCTCCAACCTCTTTGAGAAGTCCTGCAAAAGAGAGTAGGAAGGGTTGGGACCATTGCCTGGCAGATGTGCTGCTGGGAGTTTGAGCTGCTGACGGAGAGTCTTGAAGGAGACATGTTCAGCTCTAGGACACATCTGAGTTAACAGCAAAGGGTAGAAACAATTGATTGAGCAAAGAGAAGCAGACTTAAAATGTAGAAAACAGCTATGGGTTAGATCACAGGACCATCACATGGAGTAAACCAGTATGTAAAAGTTACTGCCTTGATATTCTCATCTTTAGTTTGGATACTGTTTGACATTCTGATGGATTCGGTGTATATCTGTACCTCCTTTCTCTTTCAGGGAGAAGCAAATATCATTTCACAGGACCAAGGTGGAGTTATTCTGCTATTTGTGAGAATCCCAGTCAGAAAACTCTTACATTTTTTTTTAATAACAATGTGTGTTATCTTTACAAAAATTATTTTACTATTCTGTAAAATATCTAAGATAGGAGTTAAAGCAAACCTATTCAAAAGCAAAGAGGAAAAATTAAGTGATCAAAAGAAGGCTGAAATGTTCATAAAGTCATGTATCTCCAGGAATGTGAGCTTTAGGTGGCATACCAAGAGTCACAGAGCTTTCAATAAAAGCCTGAGGTCTGGCTGTGGGGCTGCTAACAAATTAAAAAGTGCAAACCCATGTTTTCAACCAGGGATAGTTTTACCTTTAATTGAAATCGGCAAAAGAGGCAAGCTGTGAACCTGGCCTTGCAGATCATGGGCTGGGAGTCAACCTGCTTGATGAATTTCCCAGCACTAGGGGTCTAGTCTCTTGTCCCCTCCTCGGGGAGGGACAGAGATGAAGGTCTTTGCAGAGGGTGCCTTGGTGGTGAAGCATGTCCTGGTGCCCAGAGAAGCCCTCTGGAGAAGTCTGGCATCCTCCTGGACACCTCGTGGGAAGGATGCATGCAGAAAGTGCCCTACGTTGGGGGGATTAACTAGCTGACCCAAAACTGGGAGTGGGAGGTAAAATCTCTTTGAAGATCATTTTGCCTTGGAAAGAGGTAAGATAGTCATTTTAAAGAAAGCCAGCTGGTGACATACTTCCTCTCCCTTCCTGAGTCCAGCTTGGCCCCAGAGAAGCTCAGGGAGCCAGTGGGGCAAACACGTGTCACATGGGCAAGTCCTCTGCGCTTTCAGCTGTGCCCTGCTCAGGCATCCCGAGCCCTCTGCCAGTGGCTGCACAACTGCAAGGGATTTTCACCTCCTAGCTGGAGTTACACCTCGTGGGAAGGAAGCATTTACACTGCTGCCTGCTGTGGGGGCAGCTTTTGTCGATGAATAACAATACAGCTGGTGGGTTGCCAGTAATGCATGAGGGCAGGCTGGAACCCAGAGAGAACTTTGCAGGAGTTTTCCAGAAAGGCTGTGTGTTCTGCTGACGGGTAGATGGGTTTTATTCATTAGCCGCATTTTTAATCAATTTGGGTTTAACCAGACTAACACTTCAGATGTTACCAGGTTAACACTAACACTTCAGATCCAGCAAGCAAGGACCTGGGGAAACAGCAACAACATCAAAAAAAAAAAAGAAACAACACCCTTTGTTGCACATTGATAAAAGACAAGGATTTGCAGCTCGCCTAAAATTAAGTGAAGCTGATGAGTTGTTGCCAGTGGTGTTACAAATGGTGAAATTGTGAAATTCAAACGTGAAATGCTTCAGGGTGTGGGCAGAGCCTACTGCTGAAGTCAACCCTGTGGTGGAGCGCAGGAGTGTGACCTCCCGGCTCCTGCAGTACCCCCCTCCTCAGGTAAAGGGGTGTTATGTGCCCCGGACGAGAGGGCTGGGAATCGGAACAAGTGGCTTTTATTCCCACTTCTCTGTTTAATGTGCTCCTTACTCCTGGAACATGTCAACAAACTTCTTTCTTCACTTTTCGGCCAATGGGCTTGGCTCCATGGATTGTTGTGGTACTTAAAGTGACTGGACAAAGTGGCTGAAATATGTTATCATATACTTGTAAGGTGCTCTTTTTTTATCTCAAGGAATCATGGAATTGTCAGAGTTGAAAGGGACCTCTAGAGATCATCTAGTCCAACTCCCCTGCTAAAGCAGGAACGCCTAGAGCACATCACTCAGGACGGCATCCAGGCAGGTCTTGAACATCTCCAGAGAAGGGGACTCCACCACCTCCCTGGGCAGCCTGTTACAGGGCTTTATCACCCTCACCAAAAAGAAGTTTTTCCTCATATTTGAATGGAACTTCCTATGTTCCAGCTTGAGTCCGTTGCCCCTTGTCCTATCACTGGAAACCACTGAACAGAGTTCGGTTCCAACATCCTTTTCTAACATAATAAAAGTTCCTGGGGAAACTGGGTGCCTGGAGTGCTGAGAAATTATGACAAAATTAATGGAGAGCCAAATAGGAGCAAACGCCACTTTACTACCAGTGGGAGCACAGATACGATGTTTTTGGGAGGGAGCTATGGGTGTTTCCAGAAATTCTCACTGGAAGTAAATGCTTTTACGGTGAAGCCAAATTTCTGTGTGAAAACAAAAAAAAAAAAAAAAGCAAAAATAAATTTCCATAGCTCTGTTGAATATGAAGAAAGCTGAACACTCCTGCGTGGAAGGCAAGCAGAAATCCGAGTACTATTTAGGTCAGGCTGTAAATCCACTGAAGCCAGAGGTTATTCACAGGAATTATGGGGCTAACAGCACAGATCCTGTCGTAAAATTGAACTTTAGCTTTTACTCATTTCTCAGGAACTGTTCTGGGCACTAGCCATTTCTCAACCACCTCTTAAGTATTTTGCCTTGGAATAGAAATCTGGAGATCATTTCCATGTAACCAAATATTTACCCTGAGACTTTTCAATGATTAATGTGCATTTAATCCCCTACCTCTGTGATTGAACATGAAAATGCAAATACCTAAATAACTACTTACATCCTTGAAATCTGGTTCTCTTTCCCCCCGCCTTTTCCTCAACTATTTCAGGGATATTTTTCCCCTAAAACTCTTATTATCTTGGCATTCCCCTGCCAATGCTACCAACCCTTCCAGTTGTCTCTGCAAGGAAAAGAGTGCTCCGGCTCTTGGATGTGCACTGACCGAGAGCTGATCCCCCAATGTAAAATTTCTCCTACGAATGAGTCACCGGGTAGCGAGCTCTGCGTGTTTATTTTCCCTGCCCTGCCCGATAAGTGATGACGTGGGCTGCAGAGCTCGAAGCCTCTAATGTAATTTAAACCTGCTTTCTACAATGAGCAGAGAAGAACACCAAACTTCATTTCAGCGCGGTGAAGGCAGAAGGTGCCATCTGCTCTTTCTGTTAATGAATACGCCGAAGAGAGATGGACCCACTCGCCACCCAGATGGCCAGTGCACCCCAGTAAGAGCAATCCCCAAAGGGACATTCTTGCAGGGTGGCAACCACCGGTGTGTCAGGTAAAGGCCTGCCTGGCCTGCCCTGGCCTGCCCTTCCCTCTCCCCTTCCCCCCCAAAAAGGGGATGACTGGCAGTCGGACCCTGAGTTAGGACCTGTGCCTCAGGTTAGGACCTGAGTTAGTTCATCTCAACATCAGGAGACAGCTTGAAACCAGGAAGGGGCAAGGTGGGGGGGTGGTCCCATTTATGCAGCCAGAGCCTCCCAGAAGGAACCAAAATGTGCAAACATGGAGAGCAGCTGGAGGGGGGCTCAGCTATGGCCAACCACTGCGCACAAGCAGTTTGGTGCCAGAAAAAGAGCTCTTCCACTCCTTGCTGCAAGCAGCGCCCTCTTAATCACTTGCAGTTAACTCAGATTAGCTGTGAAAATGCATGGCAGGAGCTTCATCATGTTACATCAACAGGAAACGGAGGAGATGTACGCACATCTTTTTGCATGTCTAGGCAAGGGAGGAAGGGTTGGCACAGGTGATGTCGAGCTGCAGAAATAGCTTCATGATTTGAGGAGCAAAGCCTGTGATAAAATCGTCTTATAACAAGGGTTTGGACTGAGACCTTCTGTGAGAGATTAAAAGAAGGTGTGGAATTAATGCACGACAAAGAATGAAAGGTTGTCAAGAAAGAGTGGTAAATCACAGAAGGAGGAGGACAGCGCCTTGATAGAAGGGACAAAGTAAAAAATTAAGATACTGCAGGTAAAGGCTTGATGCAAAGGGTCATGTGAAGTTCAGAGTCAGTCTCTGGCAAAAAATGGCATGTAAAGAGGCACAGCCTGTGACAGCCAACATAAACTAACCCCCCAGTAGGTAAAGATTGTGCAAAAATATAGCATTACATTGCTGTGCAAAAGAATTTGTGAGAATCAGTGGACTATGCTTAGCCTGGACAGAGAAAGACAATGATCCTACCTCAAGCAAATCCTGCAAAGAAACAAAACCAGTACAGGCTGACAGACCAAATCGGACATCTGAAGGAATGGAAGTATCTGTAGATCCCAACCTGGACACACACAAGAACGGTGCAGATGAACTGTGGTGGGTGAAAAGATCCAATTTCCAATAACTGCAGGCAGAAATGCCATTTGAAATATAATGCTGTCATGCCTCTGATCCCATCAAAAGGATGCGTTCATGCTGGGCCATAGCAATGAAGGAGGGGTCCCAGGTCTGTCCTCCAGGGGTCATGGATGCTCTGAATCCAAGGAAGAGGTGGGAGAACTCATGCAGTGGGGCTTTGCAGGGCTTCCCGGTACACAGTGCTGACCAACAGGATCTGTGCTTCAGTCCTTGGTTCTGGTTATTTTCTGAACCACAGGTTATAACATTTCCCTCTACAAATCAAACCCCGGGCTCTGGCTTCAGAAAGAGGATTGTCCCCCAGGCCGACTAGGCAGTGTCTTCCTGCTGTAATTGTACCTCCAAACAAAATGGAAGAGGTTCACCTCTGAGCAGTCCACGATTGCCCCTCACAGCAGCAGACCTGTCCTTTCCCTTCCAGCAACCTCGGGGTGCCTTCATGTCCCCCACCTCTGCCTCTTCCCTCCCCGTCTTCAAGGCAGCTGCGTTCTTCTCACCGGTCTGACATGAGCAGTTTCCCAAAGATCAGAACATAGAGGCTTTTCTCCCCAATAGCAGATTCCCAGGGATTTTCTTTTTTTTCCTTTAACTTGTTTATCTTTTTTCTCTTTTTTTTTTTTCTTTTTTGTTGCCAGACCATTTGTTTACTAAAAGGCTTGCTCTAAATATATATGGCTCCTTAATTTATTGGTCCACTAGAGAAAACTGCATCATGTCTGAAATCATTTAATAAGGATCTAAGGTGAGAGACGATCAAATAAATGATAATTAAGAGTGTCAGAGAGGCATTCCCAGATCCCCCACCCTCTTCAGATGTCAGTACACCACAATAACCAAGCAGAAGCAGGAAGTGGGTGTCGAAAGTGCATGTGATGCTCTTAATAGCCAGTCACCCTCAGCAGCTGCTCTCTGTCCTCCTGGACACAGGTAGGACTTCTTATCACAACAGTGCTCTCAACCTTTCTGGTGACTAATACTTGATGAGTTAGGGCACCAGTGGAATCAACAGCACATGTTGGTTTTTTAATAGGCTTTTCCTAGCTACCCTTGGTAATCGCTGCATGTTGGTTGAAAATGAAAAGTTCATGGTTTCTGGACAGCGGAGGCCCAGTTATGTCATCAGCCAACACAGCAAAGAACCAGGTCATCATTGGCAAGACAGGCTTGAGTTTGAGGCTGGGGGAGCACAGATGAGTTTTTTGCTGAGGGTCCCATGCCTGCCTGCAGCACATGCTCCACCTTGAGGCATGTCTGCTTGCAAAGGGGGGGGATTTCCACTGGTGCTTCAGCACACATGGAAAATACCTGCTTTACACCCAGTTCCTCATGCTGACAAGGCCACAGTCTTCATAGGAACTGCACGTGATGCTGGGGCTCTTTTAGGACACATATACCTCTTTTACACAAGGCGTTACCCATAGAGTTCTCTGTAGCACATTGCATGCCTCCAAGCGGCAATACTTGATGCTGACCACCACAAACCTCAAAAACTAACTCCAGAAATGACAAATACAACCATAGCTGCAAGTCTTGGTTGTCCTCATGTTCCAAGAGAGGGAAGCACCCTGCTCTAAGCTCTGGCCTTGTAGCTGGTAGGGAGCAAGGGCTTCTCCCAGCAGGGAGCCAAGGGGAAGACCCTCTGGCTGAGGTGCGATGGAGACCAGTCACAAAGACCCTCAAGCTCCTCTCAGGGGGTGGGAAAGTGTTAAAGGAGGGCTGGGAGGTTGGGTGCAAGGCTTCTCTGAGGATCACCAGTGGAACTTTTCCCAGAGACTGAGCCGTGACCCCGCTGGTCTATGTACATTGCAGGTAGAGAAGAGTATATTTCCCCCATGGGTCACTCTGGTAGAACAGCCTCTTAGAGCCCAGCTCCACATGTGCCCATGCAGGACCCAGGCTCCTAGGCACCATCTGCCCCAACCTCCACTGAGGGTCAGGACACCTTCCCTGAACTCACCCCTTATGAGCCCTCTGGGTGATAAGGTTTCCACTGAAATCCTTACACATATCTTCATCTCTCTGCCTTTGCCTTGGACTGAAATTCCAGCAGTTATTTAATATTTATAATCCATTTGGGCTAGGTGGCGTTACACAGTGTATCAAATTATGCATAATATTTTATATCAAATCTAATGTTGAGCCCAGTCAAATGTAGCAAGTAATGTCAGCAACTTCACCTTCAACCTCCTGGCATTGCATGCTGCTGGTGAGGAAAAATACTGGATTTCAGTTTACACAGTAAAAACCTTAAAGCATTAGTCCTTCTCAAGTGTTTTTGTTGTTCACCAGGATCAGAAACGTGTGGGAACAGCACAGGCAGAGCCCATGGCACTGGCAGTGACCGAAGCCCATCTCAATCACTCCCTTCTGACGATCCATACCAAAGGTACCACATTTTACCAAACACAGAGGAAGATGCAGCCTCTGCTCTCTTCTCCTCAGGCACCCCGAGCCATCACAGAGTGATTAGGACACTCAGAATCACAGGATGGGAGCTAAACGCTAAGATTGTCGATGGAATTGCTAATGAGGACCTGAAGATGACTTGGTGAATGATAGCAGATCAGTAATTGCTTTTTCCCTGTAGTGACTTAGCAATTAGAAATGGAAGAAGAAAATCAGGATGAAATTTGAGAGCTGTGCTGTTTAGAGTACCTGCTTCTGTTTATTTTTAACCCACTCTTTTATCTCGCTAATCCCTTCTACGGCGTTTTCACTCCCTGGCTCTGTGCAGTGCTGCATTATATTTGCAATGCCCTGTCACTCGCATCATGTCTGCAAGCTGTCTTCTTCAGACATGAGCCTATTTAGACAAGTTGTCAGGCTGAATGGGAAAAATCTTAAATCAATGTATTTCAGCATGCAATCATATATAGGCTAATTTATCTGCTGCCCCGTTCAGCCTGCCAGTTTAAAATGAGGTCTTTCAGGCATGGTGCCTCTGAAAGTCTCCTGATTAACAGAGCAATTTTTATTGGTGGGGCGACAATGCGATTGTTTTATGGTAATTGTTATCATTTGGACCTGTGTATATGCAAATGGGGGAGATTAAAGTAAAGAAAATATAAAGATGATGAATATGCAGCACGTAGCCAAGATGGCAGACGGATAGAAACGCTTGCCATGCTGATGTTCTCCGTCTGTGGCCGGGGTGGAGAAGAGCCGGCTGCTTTTCCAGGCGTGGGGAGGTCCCCGTCCCACAGCAGCAGCCAGCGGGGTGCTCACCTACGGGTGACAAAGCCTTCTCCACTCCTGCCTTACCCTTTCCCCAGCCCCCTGCCCCACCGCTGAGCAAGGTGACTGCCTCTCCTCCCTACCCCTCCCCAGCAAAGGGATTTGGGGGTGGAAAGCGGGTAAACAGGCAAAAGAAATGAAGGAGTAGCACAGTCATGTCAGTGCAAGCAAGACTTCTGGAGATAGCCCCCACTCGTCCTAAGGGTACGATACCTTTCAGGATGGATTTGTATGAATTTTCAACTGTTCTTTTCCTGGATTTCCTGTTAATTGCTTCCTATCACTTTTACTTCTCTCACTTTTAAGTGAATTTTGGATTTGTGGAATACATTGGCTCTACAGGCCTGGAGCTTTCTAGCTTCTTTTTTTCATTGGCACAAAACCATGCAGCAAGATGATCCCATTGGTGAGTCTCATCCTGGGAAGAACTACCTTAATAAATAAAAAATCCTCCAGTCTCTATCCCTTCAGCTCTGCTGCCCCTGACATCAAAAGCAAAACCCCACTGGCTTCCCTGGGGAAGTTCTGGACCCTCAATGCCATGGCTTTCTCGCTGAAACCACCAGCAGCTCAGGAGCATGGAGATGCTCACCAAGCCTTGGGCTGCCCGCTAAGAGCTGGACTGAGATCAGCAACTCACTTTAGATAAAGCACCCAGCATGAGATCATACCCTTTTTTTTTTCTCCCTTTTTTTTTTTCCTTTTTAACATTACGTTATTGAGGCTTACAGGAAGGGGAGCAGGACAGCAAATTTTGTCTCTATTAAAAACATGTCGGGCTTTTTCTCCTCTGTAATATATTTTGGTATCCACCTGGGAGAGCGGGTCTGGCTGTTCCCTGCAGTTACAGCTGCGCAGCCCAAGCCACTGCAGCCTCCCTTTTGCTCCATCTGCTGTGAGGAGACCAGCATAGCCCCCCCCATTCTTCTTAATGTGCCACAGTGCTCAGCTATTTAATCTTTCCTTGCAAGCCCCAGCTACTCCTTCTCACAGCAACTCTGAACTGCCGCTAGCTGCTATTTGCCCGCTCCATCCCTTTCAGGAGAGCTGCTAGATTATGGACTGACTCTGCCTTGCCCAAAGGCCCCGAAGAAGGGTGACGGCCGGCATGAAGCTGGGCACGGTGAGGGTCATGCCCGAGCTCGTAATGCAACCGCAGATGGGACTGCTCATTGCTTTTGTCAGGAATTGCAAGCCATTTTACAAGTTTGCTGATGTTTGTGCCTGAGCACATTAGGCATGCAGTGCTTAAGTGTCAGAGATGCTCTGTCTTCCACCAAGTATTGACTGACTGCTCAGGAGTCTGGTCCTGCCGTCGAGGTCACAAGGAGACATGGGGAGAGTGCACATATTCCTTAAAAGCTTAATTACTTCAGCTGTCCAAGCTGAGAGCCAGTACATACATAGCAGAGGTTTGCCACGGGTGGGAAAAGCTGAACAGATTGAAGACACATTTCCGTCCATTTTTCTGTCCTGTTTCATTCCTCTTTTCATAGAATCACAGAATGGTTTGGGTTGGAAAGTCATCTAGCCCTATGCTTCCAAAACATATTTGCAATTATTTTCTTATGAGCCTCTTGTTCTATGCTATTGCAATTTCATTCACCATAGCAGAGTGCTCATCCCTCCCTGTTTGGTTTTGCATTTTGTTCAAACACTGTGCGGGTCATGGACCAGTCAAGGATATTCTCTTACCCCTTCCCTCCCTCGGACTCCAACTGGCAGCACAGAGATTGAAAATCTCAAAGCACCTCCACTATGATGGCAGAAGTGCTTTGTTATTGGGGGGCTACTTCTGATTCTCTTGCATTTCCCACGATGCAGGACTTTCCTTGCAGGCTCGTATCCCAGGCCAGGTGAAACACAGTGACTTGCTGCAGTTGTGGTGAAACAGCAACTCCCACACTTGCTGCCCTGTGCACTGAACGATTGCCTCCTTGCCTCCTGCTCCCCTGTGCTAGGCAGTACCATCTGTGGGAAAAACCTATCCCAAACCTCTCACTGCTCACACAGTTGATCCATGTGAGGTCTTTCTTCTAAATTAATCTGCCAAAGAACACCTTTGTTCTCCAGTTTCACCACTCCCACATTTTTCAGTAGTGTTTTCCCAGATAAAGCTACAGAGCTGTTCTGATATGCACTTCTCTTTGAGGAGCATTGGCCAAGCATCTTTAGAAGGTACTTTCACTCATGAATTATGTACACCTGGAGACATGTTTCTGAGTTGTCCCTTCCCCACATCACTGGCTGGCATCAGCATTAGGGATGAGGTAGCAGCCCTGTTCAACTCCATCCCAGCAAGGAGCTAACTGCAGCTCACAGTTCAGAAAGACTGATTTTTTAAGAGCTGAAAGCCAAATTGCTGGAACAAAATCCTGCCATTTCAACTGGAAAATCTGTTCAGCTGGAGCTGGGCTGCAGAAGAGGATGACTATCTCATTTTGCATAAGACACCAGCGAGTAATCTGATGATTTTCTGTGACTAATACAATAGGTCATATCTGAACGGTCGATGGAGAGATGAGAGGTTTCATATTCTATTACCAAATCCCTGAGCCATCTGGTTCCTAATGACTTATTTCAAAACAAAGAGAATAAAACTTCTGAATTGTGCAATGCATCCTGACATTCTCTTAGGCAGAAGATGCCCATTGCTTCACATCAGCAAATGAGAGCAATGCCTCCATCAATTACAGCTTCCAATGCCCCCCTTTCAGGTATTTCTGACATACACTTAATGGCAAATAAGTGTATGGTCTTCCTTCTTGCTCAAGCTGGTATTGTCCATCACCAGGAACCCTTGGAGGGTGGAAAGTGTCTGTTTCTACACTGAGTGTTTGTTTCCAGTAGGGCAGTGGGGGCATGGTGGCATGAAGCTATGGCAGGAGTGTGGGGCTTGGCAGGGTGCTGTGGTCTGTGACATCTGTGCCAGCTGTGGTGACAGCAATGGGCTGTGCTGGGGTGAGCAGCGCACTGGGGGGACCTGGTCATATCCCCATCCCTGTTGCCTGGGGTGGCAGCTGCTGGCCAGGCTCTGTCACCAAAGCCAGGTGCTTCTGGGTGGCCCACGGGAGCTGGAGCCCCAGGTTAGGAGCAAGAGCATTTCTTATTTCACACCTTTTTTCTCTGCTTATCCTTTAACACCAGGAGCATGTGCAGTGTCTCCTTTGCTCATGGGTTGGCTCCTGCCACAGCTTGACACCTCCTGGGGAGCAAGCCTTAGAAATGCTCTGATGATGCTCCCCTGCTCACAGAGGGGTGCCCCGTGCCAGCCCAAATCCTGGGCTGGGTGAAATGCAAAGTGCAGACAGAAAACTCCAAAATACAATTTTTTAAAGGAGAAGCTGCTGCCTTTGCTTCTTGAGGCCAAGTCGCCAGCTCAGCCCTGAGATGCCAGCACAGCCCAGGGAGGTTGGTCCCACTGCTGCCTTTTGCATCACTGACCCCGAGTGCAATATCTATGGCAGTGATGGCCACAGGGGCTCTCAGCGGCCTGAGCAAAAGCCTGTGGTCACCAAAGCCCAAGCCACGCTCACCAAACTGGTAAAATTACCAGAGCTGTTTTGCTTAAGTGATAGCTCAGTAATGTTTATTAGTTGTGGTTGCAGCGCAAACCAGCCCCAGGGAAACCCAGGCCAGAAGTTTATCCATCAGTGCTTTCACTGTTGCGAAGCTTTCAATGACGTGGGGTTTGCCTGTCGTCTACTGAAGGCCTTGAGACTCCACCGTGTGCTACGGCCTCTGCTCCAGGTGGTCCTGGGCCACAGCAAGGTGCGTGCAGAGGTGCTGATGTCTTCTGCCTTTGGTCCTGTTGGCCCTTATCATCGAGTTAAACCCATACACAAATGAAAGGATGTGAAATGGATATATTTATTATTCCCTATTTATCACTTATATAGTTTAGCCAAGCATATCATAACATTGTTTGTGAGATGCTATCATCTGGGATTACATATCCAATAAGTACGCTATATTATCAGCATACTATAGCAGTATTATGTATAATTATATATGTTTATAGATACCCCATCACAGACCAGCATGGTTCTTGGTTACATTTGTGATATGCTGCTTGTTGCATCACATTCACAAATGACATGCTACCCTTAATTATGAACATTGATAGATGTATGCTTTATTTACTGCACACTATAGTATTTGCATCATCAATCAGAGTCATCCTGTTGAGAGGCCAGATGATGTTTATTTGCTTAATGTCTTTTGATTCTTTAAGCATCTGTCTTTTAAGTAGTGGGTGCCTTACAATGTATTCATCCAGTAGTTAGACCTGACTTACACCACTGATTAACCCAACCAGTGAAACCCTGGTTTCCCTACAAGCTGCTGGCCAAGCACCTGGTTGTTTCCCAGGGACCACAGCTGGTCTTATGCATCTCCCCAGCTCAGCTTATTTAGGAAGAGCTCTGTTCTTTGATGGGGTTGAGGTCACTGTAGATAGGAACTCAGCCTTCAAGTGGAAGGCTGGATGAGGGGCTGTAACACCACCTAAAACCTGGGCTGCCAGCTGTAGCTCCTCTGTATTGCTTGCTCAAGGGTAAGGATACTTGGGTCTGCAAAATGCATTGGTCTGCTGTGCTCCTTCGGTCCTTTCCCTAATGTCTATTGAATCGCTTCTCTCTCCATACTACATAATTTAGGTCTGGTTGAGTACAGAGTATTTTATTTATTTATGCATTCAAATTTTTAAAATGCATCTCTAGGCATCTTAGCAGTACACTGGGCGCCTACCACATAAATTAAAAATAACAGCATAAACTTAGACAAAGGACTATCCATAAATAACTCCTCCTCAATTCACACCCTTAGCAATAGCCTTATCTCGGAACAGGGAAATAGATGGGCTTTACAGCCTGTTGGGAAGGTTAATAAATCTGGGCACCAATGGACCAAAGTGTAAAATGAGTTTCAAAATTGAGGCATCCCCTCTCCATCCTCTTCATGGAGACCCCTTGCCTTGACCTCTTTGCCTATCCTGGCCCTTGGTGGAAGATCAGATACTGCTGGCCAACTTCAGGCTAGAAACACAGACTGTCTGGGATACCTTACGCTGCTACCCTGCTGCACGCTATCTGACCACATTCTGATCACATGAATATCTTATTTTTAAATAACTTGTCCACAGCTTCAAAAGTGATTTAATTTAGCACTATATTTAGATATCCAGTCTAAGACACATTAGAGATAGTTGGATAGTCAGAAGATTGCTATTCACCCTTTTCTAAACATCATGCATTTCAGAGATGTCAGATTGAGCACCAAAATCACCAGTTAGTTTTCAAAAGGTAAGTCTGTGTGTGCGAGTGTACAGGGGAAACCATCCTCTTTAGAAGTAATTTGCTGAAAATAGTTTTAGTATTTTGTTCCTGCCTACAGCAATTTATGAAACACAAATGAGATATTGTACCAGTAGTGATGCTGAAATAAATCATTCTAAAAACAGAACTGAAATTTTATTTCATTAATAAAGTAAATATAAAAGTGCTTTAGCACAGTTTCAAATTAGATTGGGATTTGGTCAAGCTTGTTGTAAATCCAATGATTGTAAAGCAAATGGCTTGAGATTAACTCTCAGTAGAGCGCTGTTGGAAACACAGCTAATGGGATGCTGTGCAGTGCAAAGCAATAAATAGAGAGAAGGAGAGGGGTGGATTTTGTGCCTGCAGTACAGGAATCAAAGGCAGTGATACAGCACGCCAAGCCCGGGTTTGTGTCCAATTCTTAAAAGGGTGGTGAAAATAGAGAGGGGGCCAGAACATTCCTCCAAAGCTGACTCACAGCCTGGAGAAAATGCCTTCCCCTGAGTAAGCAGGGCAGCAGCTGCTGAACTCAACCCAGGGTCCTACAGCCCATCCATAAATGATGCTGGAAGACCACCAAGGAGGGCGCATCACAGGTGGGAAATGCATGCAGAAGGTGGAGTCCTCTGCACTGGCAAAGACCAAGGGGTGAGACACATGGTGGTGGGTCTACCTCCTCAAGAGCAGGAGAGACTCCCAGCCTGGGGTATCCCCACTGGTTGTACCCCTACCTGCATCGACCCAGAGATCACCAGGAGCCAATTACACAGATGTGCCTGTGCAGAGAGGTGTTCTGGTACCATGGGTGGAAAGCATATAACATTAACTGCTGCTGGGAGCAAATGTTCACATTAGACACACAGTGCAACCCTCTGCAAGAAAGTCACAACTGGCTGTGGGTGGAAACTGGGTAAATTTCATCCTGGTGAGACTTTGGGAGAGGTTTGACAAACCACTGTTGCCTGCAATGTTTGGCCTGGGTGCTTCTGCCTTGGTGCAAGGTGATGGGCTTGGGGAGCTGGGGTGCCCCCTTCAGCCTATATGCCCATCATTGTCTTCTTGCTCTCAGCTTGCAGAGCGGCTGGTGAGATGCTTCAGCAACATGAGGAGTAACCATCTCACTGCTGAAGCCAGTGGCACCTTGGATGGCTGGGTGTCCTGCAGCCTTTGTCCTGCAGGAGAAAACCCCATGTTACCAGTTAGCAATCGCCAATGGAATCCTGAGCTGCACAGGGAAGAGTGTGGCTAGTCGGCTGAGGGAGGTCATTCTCCCTCTCTACTCTACACTGGTGAGGCCACAACTGGAATAGTGCATCCAGTTCTGGGCTCCTCAGTTCAAAAGAGACAGGGAACTACTGGAGAGAGTCCAACGTAGGGCAACTAAGATGGATTAAGGGATTGGAGCATCTCCCTTATGAGGAAAGGCTGAGAGAGCTGGGGCTCTTTAGCCTGGAGAAGAGAAGACTGAGGGGAGACTTTATGTTTACAAGTACCTAAAAGGTGGGTTGAAGGAGGTTGGAGCCGAACACTGTTCAGTGGTTTCCAGCAATAGGGCAATAGGCATAAGTTGGAACATAGGAAGTTCCACTCAAATATGAAGGAAAAGTTCTTTACGGTGAGGGTGACAGAGCCCTGGAACAGGCTGCCCAGGGAGGTCGTGGAGTCCCCTTCTCTGGAGATCTTCAAGACCTGCCTGGATGCAGTCCTGAGTGATGGAGTTGGACTAGATGATCTCTAGAGGTGCCTTCCAAGTTGGACAATTCTGTGATTGTGTGATTCAGCTCACTTCTGATTTCCTCCAGGGGCTGGTTGCCAGCACACTGCCCAGCAAGGTGGCAGCACCTGTGCCCACAGCAGCTTCTTCTTCACCTCCACGGGGCTTCAGTGAGACTCCTGCTGGAAAAGCTCATAGGATAGCATTTGCTTATCCCTAAAGCCTTACAGCCCAAATGCCCAACTTCCATCTGATTTCCAAAAAGGCAGGACTTGATTCTGTCAAAGACTTAAAAACCTCTACTCAGGAACACGCTTTCCCTCCTCAATAGGAATATTTTCAAGCCGGTAAGGAGACAGCTCCCTTGTTGTTATTAACCCACGCTGGGCACACCTGGGGGCTGATTCAGAGCTATGAAAGTTATTGGAAAGATGCTCATTGATATGTAAAACCCTGCCTCCCAATGACCGATAAATAAGATCTGTTGCTGAAGAGGGAAGGTTGCAAACTGCAGTCGCAGGAGCTGTCATAGCAGGGTAGGCGCCGCAATCTGTGCAGCATCCCGGAACTGACATGTTTTCTATATGCTGTGCTATACCCTCCTCTCGCAGCAACCTGCACTAATGTAAATGAGCATTACGCATGTTCATCAGCAGAACAATAAGCCCTGTGGAATGAATGATTCATTATAAAACGGTTTCTTTTGGAAGAGAAAAAAAGGTTTTGTCTAGTTTTTAACAAGTACCACAGGAAAACTCCATTTATTTATGCCTGCTTTTGTTTGACAGTAGTTCCTTTGTTCCTCTCTGCTCTTGCTTTTCTACTGCCAGTTAGATGCAACATTTGGCAATGGCAGCCAGGGAAAGAAAGGAGAGACAGAATCATTGTCAAGAAGAATAAAGTAATGCGTGCCTAAGAAAATAGAATTTGAGCTACATGTATAAGCAAGCAAACTAAAGGCATAGACGTGAGGTTTTTCTTCGAGTGTGTTTACATTTTATAGTCATTTGAGCCTGTCATTTCCCACTGCAGGTCCAATTTCTCCCTTCAGGCTGCCCCTAACTCATTGCCTTGCCCCTGGTCAGAAGATGCCCATCCTAAAGACTCGACTGATGTTTTGTTTTACAGCTGTGGTCTAGAAGGAGATGGTCTTTAATGGGCACAAGGAGATTTGTACCTGCTAAGATTCTACCGAATACAGGGCAATCAGCAATAGCCATTATCCACCAATATCAGCTACAGGCTGCTTTCAGCCCATGACCTTGTTCTTAATTTGTTCTTAAATTAACAAGCTGTCCTGGGAGGCCGTCCTGTGGAAGCTGACACAAGGACCCGATACCCCAGTGCGTGCCTCTTATGACTGTAAAGCCTCAGCTCTGGGACCCCACACTCACCACTACCCATCACCTCCCTGGCCCTGCCACCAGCCACCCGCTGCGGCCGGCAAGAGCATTTACCCCTGCAATGCAAACCTCCTGCAAAAGGGCAGGCAGCTCCCTTTTGTGCTGCTCTTGTCAAGTTTTGGGACGAAGCTTCTCCAGACCTAATATAGCGTAGGGCTTTCCTGTAGCCACAAACAAGCAGGGTGTTTTATGAGCCATAGGAAAGTCAGACTCGCTGGCTGAAGTTACTTGGGAGGCTTGGGACACCTCTGGCTCCCGTGGTTTACCTGTAATTTCTGTACACTGCCTGCCAGGTGTTTTCTCTGGAAAGTTGGTCCACAGAGTGAGTTTCAGAAGAACTTCTTATTCATTTCCAACGTTTAGTGTATGTTCTGGATGCAGTATCTGAGGAGAACTCTAATAATGTCTGAACTGCCTGAATTTAAATACTATCTACCTGCCTTTAGTAAGCCATTTGTCCTGTAAGACCTTACAAGCATTCAAACAGGTAACTTGTCTCTTCCTTGGGATTAATTTCAGTATCTAAATGCACTGTCCAAGAAAGACACAGACATACCTGGAGACACTTAAATATAGGTTAAGGAGCATGTTTCCATGTTCTGAGGTATTTTTCTTATTATTTAACAAGAAAACTATGGAAAGCAGGGGAGAAGTATCCCAAGAGAGAACAAAAAAAATACATCTGCCCACTGATAAAATAAAAGGACTGTGCTAGGCATTAAAAAAAAAAGGTATGTGCTTCATCTGCAAGGCTTCCCTCTGAACATTCATAAAGTAGCTTCACTAATGAAAGAGCAATTTGTGGTATACGGAAGAGAACAGACACATGGTGGGAATCAGGAGCATGCTGGAGTCTGAAAATTTGCTGTTCACTTTATAATTCAAGTCACAATAGGCATAAATAAAATGGGATGCAAAAAATCAATGTGGGTAAATAGTAAGGGATACTTCGGGGGAGACTGGAGAGGAAAGGTGTAATTGCTGCTGAGGAATGTTTAGAAATAACTGAGATAAGAGGCATTAAGACAATGGTATATGGGACTGGCTCACAGCGATTCAAATCAGAGGCTGACCCTAGCTCTTGCAACAGATTAAAGAATGGCTTAAACAAGCTCCTGGCTGGGATGACTGAGATAAACCCAGCCCTGCCTGATCTTCAGAGGACAGAGCAGAGACACCGTGTTGCCCTTTCCTAGATTTCTCTGCCTTTACAGCCTCTCCAGCACTCCTTGCAATTTAACCATAGCCTTTTCTGCGGTGTTGGGGAGAGCTCTGCCATGGGTCTGGTCCACTATGCTCAATTTTACACCTGTCCAATCCCACCTGCATTGGGATGTGTGCCATTGAACCAGCCCCACAACCAGGCATCTACAGCACAGACGGTCGGATGCTGCTCTTGCCCTGCATCAAAAAGGCGTTTGAGTGATGTCCAAAATTGCAGTCTGACCTCTCCCAGCTTTTTAACATGAAGGTCACGTTAGGGATAGGGACTCTTCTGAGACCCCGAGTTTGCCACCACCAGTGACAGCTCAGGGCTGGGTACTGCAGCATCCCTGAAGGTCGGTGCAGTTCTCACTGAACAGCTGGTGAGGAAGAGCCCTGGTTGTGCCCCTGTTGCAGCATGAGGATGAAGCACAGTGGGGCTCAGCCCACATCAGTCTATAAAGGCGGGCTGGCAGGGGCCGTCAGCTGGCACAGTCCCCTTCAGCTGGGTGCTTTTTTGTGCTTGTTGGGGTCATTTGGAGCTCTCACTGGGAGAGAGGCAGTGGCTGTGGTTTCACAGCCTCCCTGTGAATCCCAAAGTAAGGTGGAAGCAATTCTCAAAAAAGGGCTGCCTGCTCTGAGTGCAACTGCTTAGGAAAAACCAAGAAGTATTGGTGAGGTTGTATGACGCAAGGTAAAAGAGATAAAGGACATGAGGTGGGCTGGCAGGAAATGAAAAGCACTGACACATAAATCATGGTCCATTCACTGGTTTTGTATGCCACATAGTAATAAATACTGCAGGAATTAAAACAGAGCACCATAGATGAGTATGGAAGCACAGGAAATAATCAAGGATAAGAGAGCGACATATGTGAAGTGTAAAATGTCACCCCAGAGAAGAGAGGGGTTGTTACAGGGTAGAGGGGAGGCAGTGAAAGAAGTAACACACACATGTGCACAGAGACAAGCACACAAAAGCAAAAATAAAGAATGAAAGAAATATTGTGCAAGAGGTTAAGGAAAATAGAAACTCCTTAGCTACGCAAGATAAGCTCTCAGGAAGAGACAACAAATTTACTTGCAAGACATGGTAAGGATAATTTATTGATATGGTAAGGATAATTTATTGATATGATTTGGCCACTGGTAAATTGAAAATAAAAGAAGAAAAAAACAATCTCAACTGTTTTCCTTAATACTCCCAAAGGAAGGTAGCAGGAGAGAGGCCAGGGCACATCCTGCACTAATTTACATTGTGGGAGGACAAAAAATACTGGGAGAGAACAAGGACAGCATGGCCTGGCTCTCAGAGGGCTGAAGAAGTAATGAATCTCTGGGGGGAGGTTGATGAAGTGCAGGAGGCCGGAGTCTTCCTGAAGGCAGGGTGATGGGAGGTGGGCACAGACAGGGTGGGAGGATGGGTGAGCTTCTGCTGTGGGTTCCATGGGGCCGGGCCCACCAGGGCTATACCCATCTGTCCTGCTCTGCTCCCCTTGCAGACCAGCTGCTCCATACCTTCTTGGAAATTATAGAGGTGCCCACTCGTGGGAGGTCTGGCAAAAGTTAGGGAAGTTTCCAAAGTCCACGCTTGCCTTCAGGAATGCAAACTAAGCCTTTTTACAGTAAAGAGGAGGGGACCGAGTGATAGGGGAAAAGTTGCAATCAGACTGCAAAGTATGAAGTTTGGCAGTTTTGCCAAGAAGAGATCTGCCTCTCAGGCATGCCGTTGCTCCTGCAGCCGGGCTGATTTGATACCATAGCACAAAGCTTCAGTGGTGTCTGCAGCATCCCTAGGACAGGATCCTGTCCTGAGCATCAACTTGGTCCGCGTTGCCACCTCAGCTGTGCGTCAAGGGCTGGAGGGCTGGGGGAAAACGTGCCCCTGTGCCAGCAGGGAGAGCGGCTGCGGTGACACCTGCCAGCTCTCCAACCAGCAGGAAAGCTTGGTGGCATCCACTATGAACAGGGGCAGACCAGGATGGGAACAGCAAGGGTCCAGCAGAAAGGGCCAGGCAGCCTCTGGAAGGATGCTGGAGAAGAGGGGAGGCAGATGAAAGTGCCATGTGGCCGTGTGGCTCGATCCAGAATGACAATAACCCTGTTACACACAAGTTTAAGAAATAATGGGACCCAATATTTCGCAGGTTTTGTGACCGATTTGATGAGCCGGTTTATCAGGCTCACTTAACCTTCCCCTCAAACCTGCGCTATCAGCCTGTCAGTGTCAGGGTGCTTTTTTTAGCCTCCCCTTTTATGTCTGTGTAAGCTCCAAGGGCAGATACTCTATCCTGTAAAAAGGATTGTGTTCAGGAAACTGATAAATAACCAGTGCCAAACGGAGGCAGCAGCATCCCTCATTTGGTTGTGGAGGACAACTCCCAACTGCAGCTCTGTGTCGGTGCCCAGAGTGCTAAAAGAAAAGTGCTGCTCATCTGTGTTCTGCATTTGGACCATGCCTCCTCAGGGAGCCCTGGGAACTGGCTGAGGACCGTGTCCAAGTGGCTTTTTCTTCCCAACGGGTCCCCAGCAGCAGCAGCACCGGCTGCATACAGCTCTGATGGGCACTGGCAGCAGCACATCCATTACAAAAATAGTGTACTGCATTGCTGGGGTAGAAAACAGTTGTACTGAAATAAAAGATCGCAGCACCTCTTGATACTTATTCTCTAGGTCAGCTCCTACGGTTTCCCTCTCGTTTCATCCAGCAAAATATATGTGTTCGGCTGCTTTTGTAACTTCTGGTGGTAGGAGGTGATCTGCAGAAAAATCCTTGTTGCTACGTGCTGCTTCCACCTGCCAGGATCCCCACTTCTGGACAAGCCCTGCTCTTAAATGTTCATTTTCTCCCCGGAGACCTATTTCCCCAGCAATCTCCTGTGATTCATAAACTTCATCCAGACATCAGTTTTCATCTCATGCTTTAAAGATTAATGGTGTCACAGTTTTGCTTTGGATATGCCTGGTAGAGCCCTCTGTCTCACAGACAGGAAACTTTCTACTCCCTAGGGCTGGGAGCTTAAAGACCAGCCTTGCCTGTGACCAACTCACTGCCTCCCCACAAATCAATAGCTGCCTCTTTACTGGCAAAGTAGCTTTTGAGCTGTGGCTCATAACCCTTTGCACCCTGACACGTTTCCCAGAAACACCTGAAGCGGTGGCCTGGCCTCCCAGGGACAGGGAAGGAGGCAAGTGTGGGAAGTTCAGCCACCGCTCTGGGGACCACAGCCACAGGAGGGATAGAAAGGGAAGGCTTTAAGGCTCCCAGCTGTCCTAGAAACTGTGGGAACTCTTGAAAACCTTCCCTCTTATTCCTCATTTTGTGATTTCTAATCCTATCCTAAACCCCCAAATCACTCAGCAACACTCTTCTTCCTCCATTCATCCCAGGATCTCCCAAAGCTCTGAACAGAATAAACGGTGGCAGGTATTTGACCCTCATCCTTGTGTTTGTGGGAAAGATTTTTGAGTGCAGTCTTAGCTGTGAGCACAGCACAACCATACTAACATAATCCACCCAGTAGATACTTCCATTTTGCAACAAAAATGCTTTGTGTGTGGTTAAATTTGGGAAACAGATGAAGAGCATACAAAGAAGGTAGTTATACCACAATGGTAGCTTCCACATAGAAGTCATCTCTGTTCCAGTACTAGGGCATCTGGTAAAACTTCCCTGTGCAGGTAACGTCCAGGGTAGTGAGTTGTTTGGGATGAAGCTTGGGCTCATTTGAGATATTCAGACAGTTCTGATCAGATTCTCAAGAGAAATAAAATAAATCATAAAGTAAGGAGATCCCAAATTTAAATAAGCTGGGAAAGTAAGTGCCTGCACGTCCTCCCCACAAGATACTGTCATTTTTCATTTTACTTGAAGTCTTCTATGACATTTTATATTTTTACTTTAAAAAGATTTCATTGGGGAGAAGAGTGCATGTTCTGCCATATTTTCAGGTTTGTCTGCCCTGTTCCACAAAACACAGGGAAGGAAAAATACTGCAGCATCTCACCTGTCCCCACTGAAATAGAGCTCATCAGGCAGACAGTGAGATGATGTGATTTCCCACGGAAGCTTCCCCATACCTGTAACACGAGTGGTTTGCCCATGGATCCGGCTCAGGCAGGAGGCAGCCATTAACCAGCCCTGCTCTGCAGGTAGCCAGGGCTCAGCAAAAGGCAGATGCCAGATATCCTGACATGAATTTCTCAGGACAGAATGTCCCAGGCATGAATTTTGCTGAGCGCCTGAGGCACATCTTTCCCCAGCGCGCCCTCAGGACATCCTGCATGTTTACCACTCTCCTAGTTTTTCACAGGGTGGTGGTCTTGTACCCCCTCTGCCCTTGCCACTAGGATGCCGTGTAGCACCTGACTGCCCTGGATTCACTGCATCCCTCCTGTGCTCGGGTTCTGGTTCATGTACCCTGAGGACATCAATAAAAGTTGGCTTGCTAGGAACAGCGTAGGCACCTTGCTCCCTGTGCTCACCTCACCAGCCAGGTCCGTCTCAGCCATTGCAGGGAAACTGGTGGCCTCGTACTTCTTAACAGCTTGTGCCCTTTTAGAGTCCTGAGAATATCTGGGATGGGCAAATTTGGCAGAGGACCTGCCAGAAATCCCCACCCTCCCAGAATGGCAGCTGGGAATCAAGTGGGATATCCTCAGGTATCTCAAATGGCACTAGACACCTATATTTAGGCACCTGAATCCCACCCAGTGAGTCAGCAGAGCCCTTTCCCAGCAGATCCACTCCCTGGTGACAGGGTGGAGCAAGAGGGATGAAGCGTGCCAGCATCTCCCTGCCTGTCACTGCTAAGCATACCCTGAAGGTAGCAGTCACAGGAAATTCCCGCAGAGTATCAGAGAGAGGGAGAGCCTTTCAAAAAGTTTATTTTTAACCATCCTGCAGAGCTGTATTGTTGCCTGGGAATACTACAAGCTTGTTTGGGGATGCTGCCATTCTCAAATGGGTTCTTCAAAAGAAAGAAAAAAACAAACAAATAGCAGGCCTTTTTATATCTTTGTTTGCTTCTTGTTAGACTGTGGTGGATGTCATTTCTAAGTATAGTTCATTTTTGATTCTGCATGGAGTTATGAAGGCTGCCTGGGTTTTTGAGGGGCAGGTATGGTAAAGAAAGGGTCTGTCACCTCCAATAATGTGGCACATAGGCTATGTGGGTGAGGAATATATACATTCAGAATGAAAGCTGAATTTCATTGGTGGAGGTTGTCTTCTAGCCTCTGGATGCTTTAAGCATATTGCAGTAGGATTTTCTGTTTAGTTTTCATGCTTTCTGAAGCAAAAGTGAAGTGACTGAGCCCCAGAGCATCTTAGCCCCAGGGAGCTAGTTGGTGGCTTTAACCACAAGTACCCAGAAAAGAGAGGCCATCACAACTCTCCACACTACTGGTCTCCAGTGCCTGGACTCTGGGTCACCTCTTTAACTGGTGCCGGAGCTGAGTCCTGCAGAATGGACAGCGGGGAAAAACTTCTTGTGGGGGTACCCTAATCTTGAGAGTTTGGGTTTTGTGCCTGAGATGCTCTGATGCGTGTTCTTTCCCAGCTCTGTGAAGGACGAGCACAACTTTTATTTCACCCTTGAGCGAAAGAGAGAAGGCACCAGTGACTTGTGTTTTATTAAAGCCAGGCCAACTGCTTGGGGCCTTCTTGTGACAGGAATTATCAATCTTAAATATATATAGTGGAACAGGCTGGTTTTGCCCAAGGCCTGAAGGATGAGCGAGGCTATGCGCTGCTATGTGCCTTGTATAAACACCCATTCTTTGGTGCCTGTGCGTCTGGGCCACGGGCTGGATTTCTGGCCTAAATGCTGCCCCCTCACAGCCACCATTTCCCCCAGCAGTGCTGAGCTGCATCGCACACACAAACCAAAAGCTGCATGCAACCTCAAATACAACATTATGATGAGAAAAGGGGGGACCAGGAGCTGTCACAGTGTGTTTTATCAGCCCCTGGGGGTATTCCTGTGTTCCCCTCGCTCGGGCTGGCAGCCCTCAGGAGCTTGCATCTACGAGCACCCTGAGCAGACCTGGTCTTTCAGCAGGCACCTACCCCTGTGGCGTGGGATGCCCTGGTACCCGGCATGGGCACTCCAGGGACGGGGTGCACAGGAGGTGGGCTGCAGTTCAGACGTGCTATTTTGGCTCTGAGCCTCGGATCAAAGGGCCACAGTGCTAGGTGGTGCCAAAGCCTAGCGGTGCTATGCCCTGCAAAGCCCCGATTCACCGGGAACCCCTTCTGCCAGTTGAGAGTGGCCGTGAGCTGCCGGGCGTCCTGTCAGCTCAGGTGGTGTCTTGTCATCCCATGGCCCCTCACAAATGTGCCATAAAAGCAGAAAGGAGTATTTTGCTCTCTGTCTACTCCGTCAAGCAGGTTGCTGGCAAGAGAGGGATAATACAGGTGCAGAAGGGAGAGGAAGCACCTCACTTTTCAGGGAGATGCATTCTCAGCCAGACAGGGGCTGAATTTCACTGAATTTTTAGAGTTGGAAGGGACCATAGAGATCATCTAGTCCAACTCCCCTGCTGAAGCAGGGATTGCCCAGAGCTAGAGCATGTCACTCAGGACGGCATCCAGGTGGGTCTTGAAAACCTCCAAAGAAGCAGACTCTATGACCTCCCTGGGCAGCCTGTTCCAGGGCTCTGTCA